>JAUUDW010636137.1:429-11099 GCA_032361385.1 Panulirus guttatus
CCTACTCTCTTCCTGCTTTCCATTGTTCCATCTTTTCTATCATGCTAAGTCTCTGCATCAATATGAACTGCATTTCTTACATGACTCTCACTAGTCGTATCATTCATTTTCTCTGTAACTACTTCCTTTTGCTTCCATGATTTTCCTTCCCATGGCTTCATCATTTGGCTTAGGCTTGTTGCTTGGGGGAGCCTGTGCTCAGAGCAATGTACTTTTTATCTTCGGTTAATAGATGCCAACGTATGTATTTAGATACATATATAATTCCTTTGATTACTTAAACGGTGGCTTGTAGCGTGCTGTTCACCTCATTTCTCACTTGTATTTCACATTTCATAATTGACTTTATCTGTACTTTTAGTGTCTTTCAAATGAAAATGAATACTCTAATGGGGAAGCCTCGCCTCATCACTGATTATTACTCAAAGAATTTCAGCTCGGTACTTCTTTTCGCCCTAAACAATAATTGAAGGAGGTGAGGAAAATTGAAGGTGTAAAGAAAACGTAACCCGTTAAGATAAAATAGAAATGATTTATCCCCCGACAAACTAGGAAAGGCTTTGAAAAGCAGGGAATAATTCTAGTTAGGGTTAGGAAAAGCCATAAACGATGTCCCCAGAAGCCATGAACTTAACGACACAAAAACTGAACCCCACAAAATATAGCAAAACGCATCTTAACCTATCATAATCAGGCTTAACCTAAGCTTAGGCTATCTACCCAGGTACGGCTAGAAAGATGAAAACCACAAAAAATACGGGAAGAAAGAAAAAACACTAAAGTTACCAAAGAGATTCATCTGACTCTTAAATTCCAACTAAATAGCCTCAGCATGGAACGTAAAGGCGCGTCAACCTTCGGCTGCGATTAAAGTGTTTTGTTGGCCGCTGCATGACTGGTTGGTCCATAGATTCTGGGACACGATGGACATTTAACATAACTTTCGACATAACCCTAAATACGGTAGCAAGTGCAGCGCTCCAGCAAACGAAAAGTCTTCTACGTTTTTTTTTAGCCTTGCCGCCATTTGTATACAGTCGGCCACAAGTGTGGTGTGATGGGGAACTTCCAAGGGCATGGCAGTGTACACAGAACAACTGCCATCAAAGTTGCGTAATAAGAAGTCTTTATGGGAGGCTGGCCCTACAACCTATACGGGCGTATGTATTCGAATCATAATCATGTCTCTTATACATATAACACAAAGCATGATGTTGACAGCTACATAATTTCAAGGCAGATGTCTATGGTCGGAATGCTGTAAAGGGATTTATGCGATTCACAAACTTTTTTTTTTTTGAAAGCCCTGCCCCAGATATATTTCAACTTGCCTCATTTATATTATAGGATGTCATGTAATATGCATGAGAGAGAAACGTAAATCAGCCTGTAAATGGCAGTTTACAAAATATATATTCACTACTTGCACAGAACATTATATTTTTTTTATGGCAGTGTGAATGGTGTTCGTTTAACTGGTTATGTATCTGGTAATATCCAGATCTTGCAGTAAACGTTCCTGCAAGGAAAACACGGCAATATCCCTCGCAGGTGTATGATTGTAAGAGTACTTTTCTGGATATGAGTGCATACTGAAGCATACTTTTTATTCCACCATCTGTGCATGTTATTTGGTATGATACTAACACTTCTCTTGTCAGCTGATTCCGTATATCAACAAACATAGGTGTTATCCAATATCTAATATTTCACAGAGTAATACACAGCAAGTATTCATGTCGAATAACAGCGCCAATGACTGTATCATTGACTATACATAGCATTAGATTTCTCTGTCGTCACGTGCCCTTGTTACTAGTCACGCATATCCATTTCGCATTAATTGAATTGAGCATACCTGTAACTCTGAACCCAATTTATCAAACATACTCAGCGAATATATTTGTAGCAACGCAGTATACATCACTGGGAGTATTTTTGCGAATCTTCTTCATCAAGAATAAACTTTACAACGTACATTTCACGGAGTATACACGTCATCGAGATTACAGGCTACAGAACATTCAAACAGCAGTAGTAGCAACTCCATCTGACCCACACGTATATACAGGTACGAGGCCTCGGCCTGCCCTCCCCGAGCCAGCCCTCCCCAACCTCTATGCAAATACGTACATGCAGCGACACGAGTTAAAACAGGCTGAGAATTAACCAATTTCCAGCGCGAGAGTGAAACTCAACAACTGTGAAATTCTCCCGTCAGTGCGGTAGTTCGAATAAGAGTGCAATCCTGAGGGAGCCGACGGGCCATGAAGGTCCTACCTGTGTCACCAGTTAGGGCGAGATCGCCAGCTCTGCTTCATGGACACTCCAAAGGACTGGTTTAAGGGTAACCAGTTAATGTTTTTATCATCAGGCTGCCTTAATGCACCAGTACATCAGGTCACTGACGCAGTAGTGCCAACCAGCGATATCGTAATTACTGTCGCCTCTAAATATCAATGTGGAAATTCTTCTCTTCGATGGCTGGGGTAAAGGAACATTACATCTGCCATGTTGGGCCTAGGGACAAGAACTCTTAATCTAACAGTAAAACTCATACTGTGTACAAGTACTCCATTTCCACGAAAATACTTTAAGGTGAAATGAAATAATTATATATCCGTTTCTTAATGTACACACGAGTTATGACTACCCTCATTCACTAGAAGAATAATACGTCTGAGTCTGTGGAGGACGCGTGCGTGTAATGCTACATATTAAGGCAATTCTTTTTGAAAGTTGGTACCTTGTTTATCTAACTCCATTTGGTGAGGCTAGTTCAGGAACACGACGCTACCACGATCACTTTGGAGTCAGTTACCATAAAATGTCAAATACTGAGAGGGAACGAAAGTATTTGGTCCAACGCGTAATATAAGCATTACACTTGCTTCAAGTGTGTAATCATTACCACCCTTCATATTCTTAATTAATGCTTCAAGGGAATTCCACGTGATTCACTTCTGATTTATATCAGTGAAGTCAATGAGTAAATCCCTATATTCACACACATATCTAGCTGATGTGAGAATGACGAACGATGACGTCATGAAAGAAGTGGATTATCTAAATGTAGATGTAGTTCGTAACAATAATAGCAACTTACCTAGAAAATGAATACCATGAGGAAAGCTTCCCTATACCATGTTCAACCACGTATCAGTGACAAACTTCAAGTCTTCAGCAGATACACAAAGAAATGTTCACCGCTTCCGTGCACTTATAGCAGTGAAAAGATCTGACGTCTAAAGCCGTCGACCAGTTTCTCTTAAAGGTAAACTGCTTTGGACAAATTCATTCCAA
Organism: Panulirus guttatus; assembly: GCA_032361385.1. NCBI lineage: Eukaryota > Metazoa > Arthropoda > Malacostraca > Decapoda > Palinuridae > Panulirus > Panulirus guttatus. The sequence continues at coordinate 3,733 of JAUUDW010636137.1, forward strand.
ATATATTGATCATATGCTTACCATACCTTTGCGAGATGGCCAAGTCGTGAGAAATTTTCTTAAAAAAACAAAACAAGCTCTCTGATATTTTGTGCAAGGACGGAAAGGAGTGCCTAGGAAGGTAAGATACATAACACGCAGGGACATCTGAATCATTCAGTAAAGGCATACATAAAGAAAGACGCGTCAGTCTACATAAAGTAGAGCAAAAACATCCAATGCCGACTGCCGGTAAACAAATTCAGATTCCGTGCTGATGGCCGTGCAGCTTATTGGTGTCTGGTGCCCACACTCTGATACTCCTGAACGGAGGTTACATCTAATTAGAGACGGAACTTGTAATACGAGCGGCTGGAAATCCCCCCTTGAGCCATATGGCAATTCATGATTCAACCGATATATGTCATCTTCTTTGCTGTGAGCAAGTGATACTACATCTCCATAACAGTTGTCTTGAGGGGCTGTAATGAATATCACCTGATATGCATCGCATTCGTGGAATTACAGCTATAATTAACAGATAACGTTAAGGAGATCATTGACAATTGGTAGAGCAATAATATTAGCGGGCTGGCTAGGCTATAACGTAACGCGCTGCCTACAGGATTTATATTGGCGTTTCTTCGTTCTTTCCCTAAAACTTTATGCAAATATTCTTAAGAATTGTGTTATATATGTCTTGCATTTCATGTGAATAATATGTGGAGTTTAGTTTTTGTGGTCACACTTTCCTGGTCGTCATTTTCAAAAATGTTTTGCATCAACATCTACTTGTCATAAAGAATTTCTGCTCATTTATCATTGTTTTTTCTGAAAATCTACCAAACACATCTCATATTTCTGCTTTGATCATTTATCGATTGATATGTACATATATCTAAACTCATTTAGAACATTAATCAATGGTATTTCAGTCATCGTCTTCGGTTCCCCGGAATCTCTAGATATATCGGATCCTAGCAAGAGAGACACCAACGAACTGATGTCTTCATTCACTAAATCACAGTCCTTTTTATCGAACAGTTAAGAAGTACGTTCTTAGCATTATCTACAGCATACTGAACCTAGATATATTTACTCCTACAATAAAACCAACATAGATAACCTTCTGAGGAACAATATCAAAATCCACCTAGTTGTGTACGGTCGGACGGACCCACTATGGTTTCTAATTCCATTTTTTTCTCTGCCCTTCTGTTGAGTTTAGGAGAGTCATGGTTGGCAGCAACCCTGATGGCTTAATCTTGGGCTAGCACAAAAGAGCATGACTAAGTGGTGGCCGGCACCCCTAGATAGTCTCTCATTGTCTCAGGTGGGGTTCCTCAAGGTGGACCTTGTGGTCCCTCGTGTTTGATGATGTAGGACTGGCAGGTTATGGAACGGTTTCTCTGGAATGGGTTGAATGTGTCAGATTGTGGTCCGTGTAATAGTGGCCTTTCTGATAGATGATGTGTGAGATGATGTGTTTTGTGGAACAGTAGTTTGTGGTGTGATCTTCTGTGGAACAGTAGTTTGTTGTACGGTCATCCGTGAACAGAAGTTTGTGGTACAGTTGCCTGTGGAACAGTAGTTTGTGGTAGGGTCTTATTTGAACGGTTGGTCTGTACAAAGCTTTTCAATTTTCATTTCCTGAAATATCTTGAATCTCGTTTATCCCTCTGATCATCTGCATGGCATTCACATGACAAGACCGCCGTAACTGTCGATGGACCAACCTCCCCTCCATCCTTGTCAACAGCGGTGTCCCTCAGGGTTTTAGTCACTGGCAACTTAAGGATGGGCTGTTATGATATCTCTTTCTTTCATTACACTGTGAAACATCTGAACATTTTGAACCCACAGATCTTTCCGAATAACTGCCACTTGCCCCTTTTTGAGGAGCAGATATTTTACTTTTTACAAAACTCTTGAAATGTTTTTCCTCTTCTTCCTTCTCTCTTTCTTTAATCCCTTTTCTTATTACAGTTAAGGCCAAGCTTCGATTTGGACTTTTGTCCGTGACTGGAGCTTTGAACATAAAGAAGAGAAAAATGTTGGGGACACAACAGAAAACAGATCAATTGTTCGGGCTGGTATAGATATCGTTGTTCAGGGTAGATCAGAAAAGACCCTAGGAAAGAAATGGGCACTTGAAAGGAATTTTAAGAAAAGCTACAAAAGGTTGTGGTAGGGTAGCATATAAACCTTGCTTTTCGGAGCGATTTTATTTTTTTCTTTTTTTACATCTATGTTAGAATTGTCAGCATAAAACGTGATGAATAAACATCATATGATCTATCAGGGTAACTTGATTCCATAGCAGTAACAATAACCGGGATACATACTACATATGATCGCTTATTGATAGAATATAGCGATACCAAGATCTGTTTTCACTGCAGGTCTTCCATACAAAGCAGGCGAAGGTGTTATGCTGTGTAAATGTAAGCTTTATGTAATCAGGATACGTGCAACAGATAAAATTGCTGTTGATGAATGCGCTCCTTTGTATATCACATTAGTTAATAAGACATACAATATTATTTTTGGGGTAGCTTATAAATCTCTTAAACACTGAGAAAATTAGATCTTCGGTTAATGATAAAGAAGTCGATCACAAGGGTAACAGGCCAGTCGATTTAACGAAGACAGATTTTTAAGTCAAATGATCCCAGATCCAGTGAGAGATAACACCATATTAGATTTAGTGATGTTCACAAACTGAGGTCTGATTAGCGTCTAAGAGATCGATTTAAAGTTAGGTAACATTGATCACAATATCATCCTGTTCACTGTAAACTTAATCATCGTTTTCAAAGGTAGCAAAATGAGAATACCAAATTTCAGATTAGCACACATCATTGATATGGACCAAGGCACTAACAATGTAGATTGGATTGAGCTCTTACACGGGGATAAAGGTGACAGAAACAGAATAATTGCCCTTAAGGGATGAAAAATATGCCTTCAGGATATCATGATACAGTCCCAGTGGTGCCCATGTGAAATGAGCAGTAACTCCTGAGACGCCGACAGAATAGAAGGCTACTCCAGATCATTATCCCATACACCACCGTACCCTAGACTACCCTCCGAGCCAGAAGGTTATTGACAGCAGCCACTCAGGGAAGCACTACCCTCCTAATTCTGGAGTGTTGAAGTGATGTCCGAAACCGTCTTACAACCTCCGTGTCAGTAGGTTGTACACAGCAGCCTCCCAGGGAAGTGCAACCTTACTAACTTTAGGAGTGTTGAATTGACGCCCAGAGCCATCTTACACCCTCCGTGTTAGGATTATTTGTCATATGTTGTATGTAGTTAACACTAACTACTAGGTCTCCTCTCTTTAATTTCCATACATCGCTCTCTCATCCAGTTATTCCGTCTTATCTTCACAGGTTTTTTCAGTCTTTCATTTTCATTTTTTTAAGGTATCCAAGCTTTGGCCTGAATAACAGCTTGTCCCTGACTCGTTATGGAGCTTTCATTATACTTGAGAATCGCCTATGAGAGGGATTCTTGTAGACCAGGTCCAGGAACCTTCGTCAAGAAAGATAGAGCATCAAAACTACGTGTACAGTCATAGTAAGTGGGTGTTCTCTGTTGGTTAACAACTGCTAAATCATCCCTGAAGTGGAACGAGAATATTGTGTCAATAAGCGGTTCAGTAAGGATACAAGCCATGGAGATAACTTACACATGATGGAACCAGTTGAGCTTATTATGGGTCTCACGGGGTTGCTCGGTTTGTGAGTTGAATTTACATCTAAAAATTGAGGACAAATGCCTCTTGCAGTTCCCAAGACTGCGCTGCTGACATGCAACTTGGTAAATTCTGCTGAAATCAGAAGAAGACACGTGTGTTTTCGTTGTGCCTCCCACCGTTCACAAGCCAAAACAGATTCAGGTAATCAGTATTTTCATTTTCTCCACCCGGCTGCTCGTGATTGTGGTCCTGAGCTCATGCAAGATGAAGTAAGCCAAATTTATGGGATAGGCTTTGTTATGAGGTATTTTCTAGCATGCACTGGCAAATTCATGGACTTGGGTAAAGAAAATATGTTCAAGACGAAACACCGACAGCGCTCCGCCATCAAGGAGGTGGTGGTGCTGCCTCGTAGAGTTGTGAGTAGTTCCTGGAAATCCTAGATCTACCCAAGACCTTTAATGGTAACGTTGTTTTCAAAAAACTAAAATGCACCCAGAAAAGAACTTATAAGTGATTTGTTCGTAATTTTAAGTGGAAGTGTAAATCAAACTGTGTAAATCAAAATAGGAGCAATTAATGCAAGCTCTTGTATAGAGGAAAGTAAGTGAGCAACTGCCGCTAGATTTACTTCTTGGGCACGACGTTGCGAACTCTCGATCACGACGGTACGACCTTGGAACCCAACAGTACAACCCTTAGAGCCAGACAATCAGGTGGGGAGGGTTGTCAGCCCACACACGTGCCCGAGTGGTAATTGTCCTTCACAGAAAACATTCCTCGTGACGCAGGGACTGTCGTGATAATGTGATGGGCTCCTTGCTCGATTGTCAGTCCAGGATGGCTCACAAACCGTATCCTTTCATGGACTGTTGATCTTTTCAGTCTAGATAAATCTCGAGACGATTTTCTCCATGTAATGTCATGTGGAAAGCTTCATATCCAGCCTACTGATGATCATCATGACGACAGATAAGCTTGTCATGGACCATCAGGTCTCCTGTTTCCTATACCACCCATGGGCTCCTATCTCTGTTTATTTCAAACTGACTTTAGCAACCTTTAGATCTAACTACTATTCAAATGTTTTGTGATATTTTTTCATAATGTCTTCAGTTCTCTTTGATTTACTAAAGTCAATACAGTAGTTTCACCAGTTGTAACGAAGGTTTAGTGTAATTTTCACAGTTGTTACGTTTTTCTTCAGAACTGATAGTCACACTGAAAGTTGCTGGGTTATCTTATGGACTTTACAGTTATCGTTACAAATCCCGAGTTATTTGTGTCATATAACTGAAAACCTTGAGTTATCCTGGAAGTACTGTTAATCTACTGCCAACTGTGGAGTTCCCGAATGTGCATTAGATATTTGGCCCGTCACCGATGATCTGTTTGCTGAGGGAAATTTACTATTAACTGGCATTATCCTAAACTGGCTTTTGTGACAGCAACCTAAGGTGACCAACTTATCATTTATATTTTCATTTTTTACCTTTGATAATGAATTGTTTAGGAGGCGTTAGATTTTCATTTGAGGTCTGGAGAGACTAGTGAAGGGAAGAGCGGATTCAGAAACTTTATAGCAAAACAGGCATTTTCCAAACGCTGAGCCGACAGCCGTGGCGTAGCATCTTGTCGCTTGTGGATGTTGTCAGCCGGCATCATGGTCAGGTGGCATTTAAAACTAAGAGAGTTGTAGACAGAGTGAAAAAGCAAAGGATTCAACATCGAACTGGAACAAATGAGTCCGTGAATAAACTTTGGGAATTGCTGTAATTTTGAAGGCTTTGACTTGAAAGGCTGGATTCTTTGGAAGGATTTGTAAAACAAGACTGGAGGTGATTTTCTGCAGGAACTGATGTAATCAGTGATGATTGTGAAGAGGTCTTTAAACGCATGGGTGAAGGAAAAGTGGGAATGGTTACGGCCCACGATGCACTTCGTTTGGTTGAAAGACCGAGGCTTGGAGCGATGATGCTTACTGGTCAGAGAGCTGCTGAGAGCGGGCATGAATGTACCAGGAGGATGGTAGAGAGAAAGACTGTGAAGGAACCTGTAAGGAGACTGGTAGAGTGACAGACCGAAAGGAATCAATTAGCCGACTGGTTGAGAGACTGAAAATGGAATGTTTCATTTGGCGGGGTTGATGGTACATCTGAGTGTTGGAGGGGTTGATGGTACTTATCTAAGTGTTGGAAGGGTTGATGATAAATATCTAAGTGAGTCTTGGAGGGGTTGATGGTATCTATCTAAGTGTCGGAGGGGTAGATGGTAGATATCTAAGTGAGTTTTGGAGGGGTTGATAGTTCATATCTAAGAGTAAGACTGAAAATGGCCAAGAGTTTTTAGAGTTTAGGTAATTGTTTGATTTCCGTCAAGCTGACTGAGAAAGAGATTTCGCCCATGATAGACTTAATAACAACTTTATCATTCCACATTTTCGCACGAAATTTTATGTAATTAAGGAGGTCTTTATACTGCAATTATCTAACCAGTTAATAATGTAACCACGTTGGTTCTATTTTTAAATGATAAGTGTAGAATATTTGAGTTTGCCTGCTATAATTTTTTTGTTCTCTGAGTTATGAGCTGTATCTGTTGATAGCCTTTATACTCCCAACCACATTTCATAAACGAAACTCGTCCTCAGTTGGTCCAGCCTCTCTTTCCGTTCAATGCTCAGTCCCTAGCAGAGACAGAATACGTCACCAGGTCGTCCAGTGCTCATTCCCTACGATAAATAAAGTTCCTCATCAGGTCGTCCAGAATCACACTGTTCGTCCAGTGCCCTTTGGGTGTCATGCCATGCAAGGCCTAGCCCGTGGGTGTCTTGTCATGCAAGGGCCAGCCCGTGGGTGTCATGTCATGCGAGGCCTTAGCCCGTGGGTGTTATGTTATGCAAGCCATGGGATGGTGGAGGCAAGGGGCTGAAGGCACAACCAAGGATCTGGGTCAGGCTCGTCTGCTGCTGACGACCAATAAACAGACATTCCAACACCATGACGACCTCTTTCGTGCACGGCACCACTCCTTCCCCTAACCCCCCCAAGTCCCGCCCCATCGGAGGTCCGTCCCTCTCACGTGTTTTCCTCACGCTATACTGTTTATCTTCCTCGTAGCGCCTCTTAGCTTCCCAAAGCAAAGCTAGTCTTCCTGATTTCTTTATTTCTAAGAGCGATGACAGCAACAGCTATTTCCTCGACCTGAACCTCCGTCCAGTCTTTTTGATATTGGATTTTTTCTGTACTCTATTTTATTGTTTCCCTTGAGCCTCTGTCTGGGACCAACTTCCGCTCCACTCTTCATGCGTCGTTTGTCATACACCTCCAGGTCGTCGACGTCGACTCCTGATACTTAACGTGACGTGACATCATTTCATAAAGTGATTTCCCAGTTTTGATGAAGCTTTCCACAAGGAATATCATTACCTCAAGAACCTCTCACATTTGGGGAAGTGAGGTCGATTCGCTTTCCATTTTTTCTTTTTTTCATTTATTCAAATGAGACATCTCAAGTCTGGCGAAGGGGCATAAATATACCAATATACAGCGGACGTCATACACAGGGGAAAAGTTGCATAATCTGCATTGGAAATATAATCTTTTCACGTGAACCATTTGGTTAGTTACAACCCTCAGCCCTCTGAAGCATCAAGTGGACATGTGATGTCAATAATTTTATG
>JAUUDW010636148.1:0-11099 GCA_032361385.1 Panulirus guttatus
ACTTGAAGAATGGAAAGTTAAATCCCCTCACTCTGGCCTGGGGATTACAGTCGATTGCCAACCGGGGATTTACAGAGTCGGTTGACGTTGTTAGAGTCTTGAGATGATACTCTGTTCCCTCTCTGTACCGTCGTGCTGAGGGACCGTACCGTCGTACCGTGGGAATTGATGTTGATATATATCGTGCAATATCCTATGAATCATGTATGCTCCATCCACAGTGGTACACTTTCCGTGTACCGTTCCTCCATGACCAATCTCTCCACTTGGTCATCCTCCATGGTATCCTATTTACATCCTCACATCTTCGCTACGCTCTTAATCGTAATTTAACCCCAGTTATTTAACCCCAACAATTTAACTCCAGCGATGCATCCCCAGTAATTCAACCCTTGTAATTTAACCCCAGAAATTTAACCCTAGTAATTCAACTCCAGTGATTTAACCCCAGTAATTAAACTCCAATAATTTAACTCCGGTGATTTAACTCCAGCGTACCTTAAATCTAGGTTAAACTCACGGCAGTTTACCGTCACCCCGGTTTACCCCAGCGAGGACTTCACTCTCCCCAGGATTCTCCCCGGCTTGGTGTACCCTAGCCCCACTGTACCCCCAGCTCAGTGTACCGTCAGCCCAGTGTACCCCCAGCACATTGTACCCTCACTTCAGTGTACCTTCACCCTAGTGTACCCCAGCCCGGTGTACCCTCACCCCAGTGTACCCCTAGCCCAGTATACCCTCACCCCAGTGTACCCCCAGTCCAGTGTACCCTCACCACAATGTACCCCCAGCTCATTGTACCCTCTTCCCAGTATACTTTCACCCCAGTGTACCCCATCTGAGTATACCCCCACTCCAGTGTACCCCGCCCAGTATACCCATACCCCCGCCTAGTATGCCCCTACCCAGTATACCCCGCCCAGTATACCCCCGTAGGGAGGCGACCCACTAACCGGTACACTGTTGTGTGTTTCAGGTGGGAGGTGGAGCAGCCGTGTGTCGGGCCTACTGCACTCCCTCCACGCCCACGCCCACGCCACGCCCGCACCCACGCATGCCCACGCCTCTCCGTCGTCGTTCCTGCCGGCTCAGGCCTCGCCCACGGTGACCTACTCCTGTGGGCGGGACTCCGGCGCCCAGCCCCTCTCCCATGCACGCCCGCACGCCCACCCGCAGCAGCAGCAGCAGCAGGTCTGCCGGCACGCCCACGCCCACGCCCCACAGAAAGGCACCCCTCCCACACCCCACCGCCCTAGTGTAGGCGATAGCGCCCCCACACTCGGTGATAAGGCTGCACACGCCGATAGCGAGGCCCCCGGACTCGCCCCAGACGGCGTCGGGGCGGACTCGGGTTCACCTGGAGTCGTCGACGGCGACGCCCTTGATGCCTCCTCGGAGGAGGAGGTCGCACGCGACGGGTCGTCCGCTCCAGCGGGCCAGGAGGTCAAGGTCGTCGCCCACACCCACGTCAGGAGCTACTCCACCCTCAGCAGGAAACTCAAACGGATCTTGTTCAAGTGGTCTGAGCCCCTGGAGGCGGCTGAGGGCGTCCCTAACGCAGAAGGCGCAGCAGAGCCCCCTCCCCCGGCGCCCGACGACGGGGACCAGCCGCCGCCGCCCGCGGGAGGAGACCGGCGAGACGCGACCCCGCCCTCGGAGACGACGCCCGTGACCCCGTCCCTGTCCCTTACTCCAGTTCAGAGTCCCGGGCGTGACGCACGCCCGTCACGGGAGGTCCCGAGTCACCAGCCCGCGGGTGCGGAGAGGACGGCATTCGAGAGGAGCAGCAGGAGAGATACGGTACGGGAGAGGAGGGGGCCGGAAGTGAGGTCATCCGGTGGTGGGGCAGGCGACAAGGGGGCGACAGCCAGGGCGGCCGAGCGACGGGGCGTTGGTGGAGGCGCTGGCAGCCACGAGGGCGGACCGGGGTCCGCTCACTCGCCCCAGATAAGTGCGAGGGCCACGGCCCCTGGACATCCTGCGGGAGAGAGCTACGCACCTCACACCTGTCGCGCCACACTCACTCGCGCTCCCGACGAAGGTCGCCCCGTCGAACCCGTCCCCCTCGAGGCCCCGGCTGGCGTAGACGGCGTCCACTCCGGAGCTCCCGACGGGGTCGAGGACGGAGGTATTGACGGCGTCGGAGGCCGGCGAGAGCAGAGGGGCAGCGTGAGCGAGGTCGTGTGCCGGGGGCGGCGTGATAGCGGAGGCAGCGTCGTGAGCGAGGGGAGCGGCGTGAGGCGAGTTAGTCGGGTTGTGTCCTCCACGCTGACGCAGTGGAGGCGGCTTCAGGGGAGTGTCGGGTCGCTGACCACCGCCCTCAAGCACAGGTACCAGCAGCGCCTCTTCAAGAGAGAACTCGCGGCCTCCTACACCGTTGCTGACGACCGGCTGTCTCCGACAGGAGGCGGTGAAGAGGACGAATTATCAGGGAGAATAAAGCCCCTACCTTGGGGCGCGGGACAGGAGGACCTACCTGGGGCCTCTTCTCCTCCGGTCGGGGGTGCCCTTCGGCCTGCCACAGCCAAGGTGATATGTAATGACGTGGGGAGGAAAGGGAATGTGTCAGGTCCGGCAGGAGACGTGATCGAAGGGAACCTGTCGTGGGGCGCGTCGCAGAGCGAGTCGTTTGAGGACAGTGTTGATAGCCTCTATCAGCTGACCAGCGAAGATATCGTTGTGTGCTCTGGTGACGAGACCAGTCTCGCCTCAGTCGAGGTCCGCGAGACCCTGTCCGTGTGCACGTCGCCCGTGGGCATATCCTCCCCCAGCACTTCGTCAGGAACCACCTCGTCCGACGACGCGGGGGACTCCAGCACCGGCACGGTCATCTTCAGGTCGTCCACGCTCAGGGCTGTGGAGGATGAGACACTCGAGGAGGAGCAGGCGACAGTCATGGACGCAGAGGCCAACCTGTCGAGCGAATCTCTACTGACGGAGAGGCCGACGATAGCGGACGAAGGGTCGACGGTGGAGCCCTTGGGAGTCGAGGAGCTGGTGTCTTCCGACGGGGATGAGGTGACCCCACACAGCTCCGACACGGACGAAAGAGTCGAAGGTGACACGGCGGACCCTCTGAGAGAGGGACCAGCTGAACTCCTGAAGGAGGGACCAGAGGAACCTGTGGAGGACTCGACGAGCCAGAGACAAAGCGGCAGGAGGATGGCCCGGCGAAGCAGCGACGGCTTAGTGTGCGAGGGCGAGCCCTTGGCCAAGCGTCCCAGCTTAGCTGGGGCGGAGGAGGAGCGGCCGCCTCACCCACGCCTTCCCCAGCCTCCCACGCCCGTGACGCACCCCGCCTCCGGCAGCAGCAGCAGCCCCCGCTCCGCTCTCACGCTCACCAGAAAACTCTTCTGCGAGGCCATGATGGGCGGAGACAGCCACGCCTCCGCCATGGACGAGGGTGGCGGCGAGGAGCACCACACTGTTGGCAGCCGCGGTGAGGACCGGGGCGGTGCGGCAGACGCCCCGGGCGGCGGAGAAGTCGGGGCGAGCCGCCAGGGCGGCGACGATGGCGAAGACCTCGGTGTTGGCAGTGACGAAGGCGAGGAGGTGGTGGTCCGCGGCAGGCCCGTCCCGACCTCGGCGTCTGTCGCAAGTGGGGAGGGAGACGCAGACTCGCTCCAGGGCAGCGACGGCGGCTCGAGGACGAGCAGCGAAGAGGGAGACGACGAAGGAGGCGATGAAGAAGGGATGACGGCGGAGGCTAGCGGCCAGTGGGACGACCTGCCCCTGACCTCAGGGGCTCCACTTCGGGGTCAGGAGGTGACCTCGGGGGTCACCGCTGACCAGGGTCAGGGTCGGGAAGAGTCGCTGCTGGTGACCCCGGGAAGTGATGACCTCGGGCAGGAACCGAGTGTGACCTCTGCGAGCGATGACGTGCGTCGGGGTGAGGAGGAACCGAGTGTGACCTCTGTCGGTGATGACCTGGGCCGGGGTCAGAGAGAGGCGAGTGTGACCTCAGTGAGTGATGACCAAGATCAAAATAATCCACCGGGGTCAGACGTGACCCCAGACACGAGCGAGGGTATTAACCTCAGCCCCGTGGAGACGGCAGTGACCACGATAATCAGTGATGACCTCTTAGTCAGTGATGACCTCGGCCAAAGCCGAGACCCCTGGGGATTGCCGGGGGTGACTAGTGATGACCTTGACCTGCGCCAGACCGAGGGATTAGTGATCACGGTTGATCCCGCCCGGCAGGAGACGGGGCCGCAGTCTTTAATCAGTGATGATATTGATCAGGCACAAGCCGGGGACGCGGTCGGAGTAATTAGTGATGACCTGCAGGGGTCAGGCGAGGGACCTGTGACCTCTGAGGTCAGCAGTGGCTCCGTGGCTGGGTTTAGTGACGAGGGGCGCGTAGTGACCACCACAGGGCCCAGGATTCTGATCACGGCAGCGACTCGGAGTGGGGGTGGTGGTGTGGGCGGCGTGACAGCCACCCCGCCCACGATAGTGTTGGAGGGCGGCAGCGCCACCTCAGGTTGGGGCGGCTCGCTGGAGGGGGCGGCTTTCCCCACCCAGAGCGACGCCCTGGCCCCGTCCTCCTCCACCTTGGCCGCCCACCTGGCCGCCCACCCGCGCCCGCCCACGCCCAAGTCGCCCATCACAGTGGACGAGTGGGTGGCGGCTCTACCCCACCCCACCAGGTGAGCACACCTTACTGGGGGGGTGGCCTCTGCCCCGGCCAACACTGCCAACACTGACGGTACTGTTCTGCCAACACTGAGGGTATTGCCCTGCCAACACTGTCAGTAGTGACCTGCAAACACTGCCAGTGGTGTTCTGCCAACACTGCCTGTATTGTCCTGCCAACACTGCCTTATTGTTCTGCCAACACTGCCTGTATTGTCCTGCCAACACTGCCTTATTGCCCTGCCAACACTGCCTCATTGTTCTGCCAACACTGCCTGTATTGTCCTGCCAACACTGCCTTATTGTCCTGCCAACAATGCCTGTATTATCCTGCCAATACTGTCAGTATTGTCCTGCCAACACTCAGTATTGTCCTGCCAACACTGCCATTATTATCCTGCCAACACTGCCATTGTTCTGCCAACACTGCCATTGTCCTACCAACACTGCCAGTATTGTTCTGCTAACACTGTCTGTATTGTCCTGCCAACACTGTATTGTCCTGCTAACATTGTCAGTTTTGTCCGGTTAACACTGCCTTTATTGTCTTGCCAACCTTGTCATTATTGTCCTGCCAACACTGCCAGTATTGTCCGGCCAACACCACCAGTATTATCATGCCAACACTGCCAGTATTATCCTGCAAACACTGCCAGTATTATCCTGCCAACACTGCCAGTATTGTCCTGCCAACACTGCCAGTATTATCTTGCCAACACTGCCAGTATTATCCTGTCAACACTGCCAGTATTATCCTGCAAACACTGCCAGTATTGTCCTGCCAACACTGCCAGTATTGTTCTGCCAACCTGCCACTATTTTGCTGCCAACACTGCTGCTATTGTCCGGCCAACACTGCCGCTATTGTCCGGCCAACACTTCCAGTATTGTCCTGCCAACACTGCCAGTATTATCCTGCCAACACTACCAGTATTGTCCTGCCAACACCACCAGTATTATCTTGCCAACACTGCCAGTATTGTCCTGCCAACACTGCCACTATTATCTGCCAACACTGCCACTGTTATCCTGCCACCACTGCCAGTATGTCCTGCCAACCTGCCACTATTGTGCTGCCAACACTGCTGCTGTTGTCCGGCCAACACTGCCGCTATTGTCCGGCCAACACTACCAGTATTGTCCGGCTAACACTTCCAGTATTGCCCTGCCCACACTGCCAGTATTATCCTGCCAACACTGTCAGTATTATCCTGCCAACATTGCCATTATTGTCCTGCCAACACTGCAAGTGTTGTCCTCCCATGCTGTCAACAATACTGTCCCTCTTAACACTGCCATGTGCCACATTGCCAACACCCCCATCCTGTTCTTGCCAACACTACCTCTGTACCACTGCCAACAGTGCCATAACCACCCACCTGCCACCGCCAACACTGTCATAGCCACTCACCAAACACTGCCAGTATTGTATTGCCATTTTGCCAACACTGGTCTCCTACCACATAGTCATAACTTATTTTGTCTCGCTACACTGCCAACACTGTCCTTTTGCCACCTCACCACCTGCATGTCAAGCCACTTTGCGTCAACACTGCCAGCACTTTCTGCTGCCCACCAAAGAGTCCTACCACTTGCTGACAACACTTTCCTACCACACACACACTGCCAACTGTACTCTCACCCTCTGATAACGCTTTCGGTTACTCTGCCGACCATCCGCCTGCCACACTGCCAACAGTGTCCTGCCACTCACTGCCAGAAATATCATGCCACACTGCCAACAGTGTCCTGCCGCACTCACTAACCAGTAGTGTCCTATCACACTGCCAACAATGTATAGTCATTACCAAGAGCGTCCTTCCACACTGCCAACACTCCAGCACAAACTGCCAACTTTTTCTACTGTAAGGTAATGTATACTTTTAACAGTGTCGTAGTGCCCATTATATTCAGCAGTGTCTTCTAGCTTCACTGCCAACAGGATCCTGTCGTAAACTTACAACACTTTTATAACGTCTCTAGTATCATGCCACTCTGTGTCCTGCCACAAACTGCTTACAGGTCTTCTGTCACACTACCAACAGTGGATTGCCGACTTTGTCCAGTCAGCAGTGTCCATTCACTACTGTCTCATAGCTGGCAGTGTGTGGCATGAAACTGTTGTCTGTTTATGGCATACCAGTGACAGTAATGAAAGCATAACCTTAGGATACGAAAAAATTTCCACAGTGCCAAAAGACGTCTACTTGGATTTGAAATGAGGGTTGAATGCAAATTAATTTTACTGTTATTGTTTCCATAGAACATCCTTCTTGATATAATAATCAGTCGTAGGTATATATTACTGGGTTCTTTTTGTGAAAGAAAATGTAGTAGGGATTGGGTCCATCACTTTCAGTACAGATTATCAGTGATCCTGTCGATTGTCGTTTGGCCCAAAATATGTGGTCGTCACTACTAACATTGTGTGGAGGTGTGTAATCTTTTTCCTGTTTATATAAATCCCTCTTCACTTAACCTTTCTTCGTTTACAGATCTATAAACACTGGAAGAGCCCTGATTTTTTTTCTTCCTTTTTTTCTGTTTCTGTCACCTGAGTTGGCCGTAACTGGGGAATGTTTAGCCTGTGCCGTGTCAGTCACTGCAGTTCCCTAGGTAGTATTTTATGTTTCTCTATCATTCTGCATTATAATTCTTGAGGTCTTACTTCTAGTGACTGGTAGATTAGTGCAGGAACCAAGTTTTTGTTTTCAGTCGTGATAACTTAAATTCCTTTCATGGTGTTTGAGGAATTTAGTTGTTTTAATGTTACAAGCGAATCTTAAACATACAAATTAACTGAACAAAATGTCCTTCCTGTTCTGTCACTCATGGACAGTTTGTAATATGGAATCAAACCTATGATTTATGCTTGTGGAACATGAAAGTTAAAGAACCTTAAAAGGTAAGGAAAAAAAGGGATGGGATGTGTTTGAGGGACATTTTTATGTAATATGAAATGTGATTACTATGTTTATTGTAGGGACAGTGTTTTATGATCATGGTTCCCATCTCTCAGTCATGTATATACACAGTGTCTGAACATTATGCAAATTTTGTTATAATTTCTAAGAGAGCCCTGGCATTACTACAGTTCTCTTTCCAAAGTCTCCTGCAGTCCAAGGCTGCACTACTTTCAGTATCAAGGAACTGCAACTCCTTTGGAGTGATTAGTTTTTTGTGGAGACTGCCCTCCTAATGAGACAGCCTCGCCTAAGGTGACTTTTCACTTGCAGTGTAACTTTACGCAGGTGTAATCCGGTACACCATCTTATGCATATACACTTATCTTTATATCCTATAGTGTGTGTAAAGGTACCTTGCTGTTGTGGTGCTGACTTTTTTTTTTCATAGAAATTAAAGATAAAGAATTCACCTATCTTAATCATATAATGGGAACAAACATGAAACAGCTTATGTGATTTTTAAACAAACAATAGATTGAAACTTACATTTATTTTCAATGTAATCGTATGTACAAGTAAAAAGAATCAAGTTAGTAAATTATATACAGATTTTTTGAGACCACTGTTTCCCACATTTTAACAAACAAGTATAGATTCACATAAGGGGTAAATGTTAAAACTTAATCTGCCTCTAATCCAAATTTATATTTGCCACGCATAATTTTGGGCAGAGGAACTACTCCAGGACAAGGAACCTGTCCTGGTATCTCACAGATGCATTGCCTATCACATCCCCATCCAAAATTAGCTGGGTTATCAAGGCTTTGACGTTCTATGGCTTCCTCTTCAAGCTGGCTGTCAGATTTACAGAAGACCTTCTTAATATGGTCATGAATGTCTGGACAAGGTTTCGAGTCCACATCCACTAAGACATCTTCACCATTCTCGAAGAATATGCGCAGAAATGGCGTTGGAGTTAAGTTTTTGAAAGTAGCAACCTGAAACAGTAAAAGAAAATTAATTAAAGATATAAATGATTGTATCTGGTGAGAGAAATGTTTAAGTACCATTGAATAAGGCATGCAAACAACTGCCAGAAATGTGCATATGCATGCACTCGTCTTGTATGTTTTGTGGTATTATATACCTTAGCTCCACTTTCACCCTTTAAATACAGAGATGACCAAACTAATACATTGAGAAACTGTCATGTTTATTGTATTTCAGCCGTACTCACCACTGATTTTTATGGTATTAAATACTAAATGTGACTGCATATTACACCACTGATTTTTATGGTATTAAATACTAAATATGACTGCATATTACATTTAACTTATACGAGATAATTCTTCCCAAAATTGCAAGCTGTTAACACATATGCTTAAGAACAGATTACAGCATGATAAGTTTATATATTTTCTTGTATGTCGCACTCTCTGAAACAAAGATATATATCTAATCAAGATGTGCATTTCAATATACACATGCAAGAATATGCAAGCATGAATACTGCATCTATCATTATACCTACTTGTACATTGGGATTTTTATACTGTAGTTGTGGAAGGTGCCAAAATACGAAATCTCTCGCGCCCTTATGATGAGCTGCGATTGGGTTGTAATTCACAGTCACCACCTGCAATAATAAGATACCTGTTAGACATCAATTCTTAATACATTATTATTAACACCGTAACATATACTGTTTACACCCATGATTTCAGCAATGCATCAACTGCCAATGCACGTAAACATGGCAGATGACATACTGGGTGGTTCGTGGCATCATCACATAGCCTTCCAAGTAGCAGACATTCCATTAAGTCGCCACCAGCACACCACATTAAAACTAGCATATTTCTACCATAATTCTCAGCTGGTAGGGGTAATTAGGTCTGGATTTTTTAGGTTCTTATGATTTCTACAACTAATTCACCTATTTTTACACTAATCAGCCTCACTCTTTCTCTGCTCTTTACAACCTCCCCTAATTATATATCTATTATTGTAAGATGGAAAAAAAATTACCACATTGAGTAGTGTTTCTCTAAACTTATGTAACAATTTAGGAAAAACTGGTGGACGGGCTAACCTTCAGGTCGTCCCGCTTCTTTTGATTCTATGATAATAAAGTGCTTTAGTGAAGGGCTGTGAAGTTCAGGGAAAGTGGGGATAATTATCTTGAAAACAGGTGACCATTTAGAAATCACCAGGCCTTATGAAAACTTTATTGTTCTTCCACCTTTGTAGTCGATAATTACTGTAGTTTGAATTTTGTCTGAAAATATACATGTGTTATGGTCTACGTTCAGATGCTGGAGTTGATAGGCATTGTGTGCGTTTGTGTAGACAAATACGGATACTTAAGCAGCCCATTGCTTGCCTCTGTGGCTAAGGATGTTGAAAAACTGCGACTACAATATCACTTTGAAACTCATGGCCAATCAGGGCAACTAGGGGAAGTTATTGAATGTTTCCATGAGGTCTTGATATTTACTTGCTTCTTCGTATAATTACACTATTTATAGTATTCCCTGGAAGTCAATTAATAGTCTCCCTGATTAAATATACTTATGTCGAGAAGCCCCAATAGATTTTGCATTGGGAGGGTTTATATTGGGTTGGCAGGCCATACTAATACTCACCTTTACTCTTTCTTTAAGCACGAGGCGAGAGGATTCCAGGTATTGTAGCGTTCGCCGAATTGGCGCTCTTCCTTTCATAAACGGCATCTTCACAATCTAATTTCTAGTCGATAAAGCTGCTAACAATTGTAATTCAAGGTTAATAAGGTATAGCTGGTGGCCGAGCAAGTTTGACGCCGTCCTCTTCCAGCTGAGACTGTAAACAAACTGAGGCCGGTGACAACTGCGCAGCGCCATGCGTGCTGGAGATGTGCGCGTGGCGTATATGATTTCAGACATTTATATCACCATTGGAGTGATGATTAGTTTGAGAAACATTTATTACAAGAACATCCCATATTTTTTCATTCTTTTTCACTGGTGCGGATTTTTCTAAGGCGATGTTGACATGGGATTTGCAATTGGAAGGAGGATTCCTCTACAGGGCCGACTTTCATGGCTCTGTTTCTGATATTTTGATGGACATCCTTAGATTATGAAGAATATTATATGATTTTTATTCCTCTATGGATTCTGCTGATTGTTGAAAGTCGTTATGTACAGGGGAGACTCGGAATCAAGATAAGGCGAAACTAAACCGCCCGATTTTCCTCCTGTCCTCTTCATTATTTAATTCACATTAAACTGAGCTAGAAAAAAGCGTTTTAACATATAATCCTTAATTCTACTTTATCTTCGAAAGTAATATCAAAATCTGACTACTCTTTAGTTAACAATGAATCTTTCTATATGCATTTATAGAAATATTCCCCCGGGAGATTTGATATTGACATGAGGATTAAATTGGTATTTTCGTCCATTGAGATGGATGATGGAATTAAAGCTGGCAGTGATAGAGCAGAAATATATCAGTATGTTTCTTTAGGCAGTCTCCTATTAACTGATATGACAGCAGAAATATATCTAT
>JAUUDW010636159.1:0-11098 GCA_032361385.1 Panulirus guttatus
TATATAAAGAGAGAGATATATTATACAAGCCATAAAAGATAAAGATAGAGGCCTACAATTCCCCATAATCTCTCTACTGATGCCTGTGGAGGTGGACGATGCACTCCTTCAGCCATAAGGCTGGCCATTCAGTGAGCCGGACCCTGTAGAGCAAAGCAAGAGCGGCTACAGTAACACTGAACCTGTAGACCGGCATGGCAGTCTTAGGCTAATTGGATCAACCCAGAGAAGTTAAGTAATGTCCATCGTCCTCAGGTGACTCATCTGCTACGGTCTGTCGAGAGACGGTAGATGCTGGGTCTACAGACACTCTCCTCCATCACTGTCCAGACTGGAAAAATATATACAAATGATGATGAAATCAGTGTTATTATATATAGATTTCCTGACAGTCATATGCGTCTACGATCCAGTAGTACGTTAATTATTACTGAAAGATATTTAAGATTCCAAGAAATGTGATTATACGCTCATTACATAAAGGAAAAATGATGAAAATAGTCTTTCAAAGGAATATCCAGAGTGACTGTATCAGTTAAAGACGAAGGTTTTTTAGATACAAGAGATATCCATGTTGAGGGCCGTTGGCCACAGATTAGCCTAAGAATACGATTCTTAATTGGTGGAACTGGTTGTAGGGGTTGGAGACTTTGGGAGGGGTTCGTTGCAGTGTTCTTGGGAGAGTTTACTGGAGGGACGGGTCGTAGGAGTCGAGTCTGGGAGGCGTTTGTTGGAGGGGTCTTGGGAGTGATGACTGGAGGCACATCCTGTTGGGGGTGAAGACCTTGGGAGGGGTTTGTTGGGGGGTTCTGGGGAATGTTGACAGGACTGACAGGTTGTGGGAGGTAAATACCTTTCCATAGGTTTGCTGGAGGGGTTTTGGTAGTGCAGTGTCCAACAGACAGCTTTGTTACGTCACTCGTAGCCCCACACCAACTAAGGTACCTGGACAGCAACAGCAAAGGTTATAGTAACACTTTTCTTGCCTAGCAGCGTGCGGCACGCGCCGCCCTAACCAGTTATTCTGGGATCATGTCCTCCGCCTCCTTTTATCATGCAAACTCCGACTCAAACGTCGGGTTCGTTTACACAAGTCAGAAGTCCTTGCAACAGAGACCTGGGGTTCGAAACCCGCAGGAACACACACCAGCAGGTCTGGGGTCCAAGGAGAGCACTTCGGCTGCTGAAGGACCCATTCAGCAAGTCTAGGAACCATCTGCCGGCGTCCCAGGACTTCACCCTTAATTCCTTTTGATAAAAGGGTTATATTTTTCAACAATACCTTGTAATTTTTTTTACCCGGTGTTAGATCCTTCGAATCAAGACTTTGCTTCAGTTATCCGTTTGTATAACGCTGGGAGGAGGAGGGGGAGGGGGTAGCTGTACGGTCGTGGGGCCTCATCTCTTGATCTGGTACAGCCGTTGAGTGGTCATCGCCAGATTCGGTAATATACCTAGCATAGGTATCGTATACGTTTGTTGTCGTTTCTATCTTGATTTGACAGATGAGAACAAATGAACTCTGTTCTTGCGGTACAGATAAGGGAAGAGACAGACGTATGCTCCCTGCCGCACCTTCCTGTTATTCTTCCATTTTGTTAATCTTCACTTTCCAGAGAGGCCTGAAACCGACCCTTCCCAAACAGATCCCTCCAGCAGACCCATCTCAAATTCTACATCTACAGCTCGCCCCTCCGGCCGACGGCCAAGAAAAATATTCATAGCTTTATCTACAGAACGCCTGCACCTGGCCCCTCTATGGTTATAGTTATGTGTTCTGAAAGGCTGGAATTATAAATGTCTTTGATTATGATGCTCTAAATCTAACCACGCCATCTCCTATTGGGCGTCAAAGATATTCCAAGTAGTTGCTGTAATCTTCTCTAGATTCATGAATAATGATATATTTGATGTGAATATCAATTGAGCAGATGTTGCATAACAAGCATCATGGTGTATGGTACGCTATATACCGTCCCTATTCGATAATGCTATTCCGTTTTGTTTCATAATCAACTGACCATCAGACTGAAACCCGCTGTATATATTAATTTTGGCCAAACGTAATCGTGGAAAAAGGTTTTATTTTCACTATATATATTTTTATATGTCCGGGTCTGGGTGGTTGGTGATAAGGCCATGAACATCTATCTCGGGTGTTGGAGGGTCTTGGGAGAGCTGATTGGTGGGGGACGGGTTGTAGGAGTTGTAGAGAGTGAGAGGGGTTTGTAGTAGGAATCTTGGGTGTTGGTGCAGGAAGGAAGGATTCTGGGAATTAAATACTTCGGAAGGAGTTGCCTGGATGGTTGCTGGAAGTGTTTGTTGACTGGAGGGATGGGAAGATAAGAGCTCCGAGGCACAAGCCGAGTGGTCCACTGCCAATCAAGCAAGAGGAGCAAGATAATACGAATATAAACTGCACATCTGGGTTTGCCTGCGTTAGATAAAGTAATTTTGAGTTTTTTAAAAAAGCTTTCCTGTCTCAGTTCTTACACTGCTGCATCTGGTATTATGTCCGCTGTGCTAGAAAAAGAAAGAGAATTACTTTTCTGAAGGAAAACGTTGTCGACTGCAGCAGCGTGGCTAAAGAGAGTACATGTTAGTAGTACTAAGGTATTTTAAAGAGACGCTGATGACAATACTGCCACTGTTGCCAGTCAAAGCTCTGCAATTTATCTCTCTCGAGAGAATTTCACCGAAGGGAACTTCGTCTGATCTAATAAAAGCAACAAAAAACGTGTGCAAGAGTAAAATGGACCAACTTGAAATTCATGAAAAACTTTCTATTCTTCATTGGCAGTTATTTACGTCCATGAATATTTATCTCCCGTGATTTTCAATTCTATTTTGAGTCTTTGATGAATTCCTGTATTTTTGCGAATCAATGAAAGGTATTCATCGATTTGTTTCTTGCAAAAGACAAGCTTTTACCCCTCTGGTCTTTAACAATAGAGCCGCTTCGAATGTTTCATTACTGCTCTGTTTCTTGAATACAATAGCGTTTACGTCTCCACTCTTCAACAATACGATTGAGAATATTTTGATTATTCCTTTGTATTATTCCTTGGTTTGTGTGTGTGTGTGTGTGTGTGTGTGTGTGTGTGTGTGTGTGGTATCTTTAATCATAGTGCTTGGAGGGCTTCACCTGGAGATTAATCTTTTCTAATTGCTCATTGATGACGGCTGCTTTACAATATGGTGATGGGTACTTTACAGTGTGGTGATGGATACTTTACAATATGGTGACGGGTAGTTTAGAATATGGTAACGGCTGATTAACAATATGGTGACGGATATTTTCAAACTTTAACAATAAAATATCTTAGAATCTTTTCATCTTATTACTTAATGGTGTTTAGTTTTTTTTATCATCAGTACTTATTGCTCCGTAAATGTAATAAACGTCTTTACCACATAAATAGATAATGATATTTTCATCACAGCTGAGTAGAGCTCATTCAGTCAAATGTTTTAAGTGAGTTTCAGGCTCGTTGTATTCAATGGCTGCTTTCTGGGAAACAGACGACCGCCGAATCACCCACATCACGTGAGATAAAGCATCATCCCACAGGGCCATACCATCCCCGGTTAACGACCAATCAGTCCCAGATGTAGTTCGTTATTGTGAGATTCGGCTGATTTTAGTAATCGGTTTATATATCTGGCTCAGGGCATGATATCTGTACAGTGATTAAGTGAAAACAGAAGAGGTGGATGTCTTGCGTGACATGAAGCGTTGCGGGGCGAGTGGAGTGGATGGGATAGCTGACATTTAGAAAATGGGTGAGAGTCTTGCCAACTGGTTAGTTACGGTTTTCATTGTACGTATGGCTGAAGGTCTGTCTTGTTCCTTCCCACACTCTGGGCCTCAAGTATTGCTGTATTCCGGCCGTTGCTCTCGTCAGCCGTCTTGCGTATGTCCCACCACCCACAAGCTGGTCCCGAGGCATACGTAGTGTGACTGCTGCTTCCCATAGTTTCTGTGTGGAGACCAGCTACACGAGGAATGACCTTTAGGACGCCTTTATTGGTACGGCCAGGCTTTCAAATTCTCTTCCGTCTTTCTATAACTTTTCTGCCTTTACTTGAAAGCTAGAATTGATTGTTTCTTCACATTTTCTTTAAGTTATTGTCATACTTTTCATCTGAGGTGACAACGATCAGGCCATGCCGTTCCCCGTGCCACATCAGCTGTAAGGAATAGCAACATGTCAAGAACTAGTAACTGAATCAAACGCCAATAATGATTGCAGTGGTACTGCTATTGAATTATATATAGTAGTTCTAGGGCTGCTGTGGTGTATGTTGTAGTTCTACAGCTGCTGTGGTGTACGCATGATCGGGAGTTACCCCTTTGGCACGGCGGCACGATCTCTGGGTATGATGTCCCGCCCTTTGATCCGACCCTTAAGGGGTAGATCGGAGACCAGGGCCATCCTGTCGTGATAAAGGGTCGTGTTATGAAAACCAGAGGTCGCATTCTTGTGCTCAAGGGTCGTAGTTAAGTGTTCAAAATGTTAATTCTTTAGTTCTATTCCCACATTACCCACAAAGTAATAAAAGTGTAAGTTTTCGATCTCTAAGTACTGAAGGATGACGAGTTCACCGAAGTTGTATACTTCTGGTTGACAGAAACTCAACGTTCCCTTCCCATGGCTCGCACAAACAGTTGCTATACCACTATACTGATCCATAATGCACGGGCAGCGCTACCGTACTCTGCCCGCCCTTTTTTACGCTGCAAGTGAAAAGTCACCTTCGGCGAGGCTGTATCATCGTCAGTTGACAATTAGTAGCAGGGAGTGAGAAGTTCTTTGAGCAGAATGTACGCCAGTGATACAACCTCGCCACATAACCTTGCATAACCTCAAGCGGGAGGAGTACGGTAACGCTGCCCGTACATTCCTAATAGGTAATTACACACAGTGACTGTCACACCAAATTCCTAGTTATGATCTTTGCACATTATATGATGGAAATGCAGATTACCAAATGTGATCCTTCAGCTGGCAATAGTTATCAGGGAATGTTTGACCCTGTGGTAAATATGAAATTTATATGATCAGAAACGGAACAGACTCAGAGAGGAAAGTACATAGATTTAAAGAATTTCTTTGAGAATATAAATTGGCACAGGAGTTTCATGGTCATAATACACATTGTTATGAAAAATTCCGTTGAGTCTGCGATGAAGGAATCAGACCGTGGATGCCTCTAGCTCCGGGAAGAGAGGGATGGCTAGAGAAGAGAGACATGGTTTGAAAAAAAAAGGCCGACATGTGAAAGAGATTAAGGAAGTCGTTTGAAGATATGGACGGGAAAGTAGCAAGCCAGCAGTTGGAAAGTATACAGAGCAAGGAAAGAGTAGAGAAAGAAAAGAAAGAAGATGAAGAGAATCTTTGAGAAGAATGTTGTGGATAAGGCAGGTAATTATCCGTTGTTTTTCCATAAATTCATCAGGAGTAAATTCTCAATCAAACAGCAGCTAATGAGACGAGGGGATTCAGAGAGTGTAAAGGAAGATGCAGAGATAAGTACGAATGTGAGTTGATGAATGACTGAGAGTTTATCCTGTGACGTTCGATGCCCACGAGAGTAACACGGAATGGGAGGCAGGGTCTTGGAAAGCACTGACATCATCAGAAAAATCGGAAGTGGACTACAGAACTGCCCTGGCGCTGGTAAAGTTCCTCCCCGTGTGCTGAAGACTGTGTGGACACAGATGACGTGATGATACGCTTGACATGCCACATGACACGCTGTTCAATATGTGGCAGGAGGAGGAGGACGTGGTGCCAGGAGACACCTGTCGTGCCAATCTTCAAGAAAGGAAATCGGTAAATTGTAACGAACTACAGACCAATTTCTTCGACGAATGTGGGCAGGAAAACTCTGGAAAACGTCATTAGTGAGTGAGTGGATGGCAACTCACAGAGGAGACACTACCTGAGTGAGAGGCAACGCGGACTCAGAGTAGGGACATTATGCGTAACACGCAGAGTGCAGTGAGGGAGTGGGACTGGTTGCAGACAACAGAAAACGGTAGGTGGAGTGTGCGTGTTCTTGGACTGACAAGAAACAGTGCACCGCATATGAGACTAATGGAAATAATGGGTCCTCAGGCAGGAATAAGGGGTAGAGGCACCTTTGACAGATAGAAATTCGTCATAGTGGAAGAGAAGGAAGTACGCTTGTCAAATAAGTCTTTTCCAAATGTTGGAGTTACCAGCGGTGTACCGCAAGCCTCGATCTTACAACACTGTTCTCCTTGACTTGCGTTGACGACTCGCCAGGAGGATTGGATTCAACCCTGAATGTCTCTCCTTATGTCTCATCCAACACCAACGAGCGCCTTTGCAGGTGATGCCAAGGCCGTCAGGGAAGCACGGAATAATGAAGATTGAATCGACGTACAAGGTGACACAGGCAAGCTCCGGAGTTCCTTTTGATACAGGTATTGATGAAGCTGGCCCCATGCGATACCAGGTCATGAGGATGGAATACAGTGAAGAAAGATCTAAATGCGAACGATATCTAACGTGGATCAAGCTGCAGGAATGTGAGAGAGCGAAGGATCTAGGACTCGACACTGCACCTCGCCTGTCCTCATTACCTCACCTCAGCAGAACCGTGGAGGCCACAGACTGACTCCTGGTGAATTCTAGAGCTGCGTTCAAGAACATTGCTGTGGAAATGATCAACACTCTAGTCACGTCCAACATCAGGCCAGCCTCTCAAGTGTGGTCACCGCAAAGAACGAATAGAGAAGGTCCAGAGGAGGGCAGCTCTAGAGATGGCGCCAGAGTCAAGAAAGATGAATTTACAGTTAGAGGTTAAAAGCCGTAAATCTGGCCGCCATGAAAGGGTGAAGAGTAAGGCGTGACTTGATCAGAACCTTCTGGTTTCTGAATCAGTTTTTTATGTTATCAAGAGTAAACAGGTCTTCAACAGATGGCAAGAGAAAACAATCAGAGAACAAAACAAGAAAGTAAGCAAAAGATTATCAAAAAAGTTATAAGAAAATAAACAGTATGAGATTAGTGGACTCATGGGATAAGCTGGGATGATACAGTAAATAGTGACAGTATACAAACAGTTTAAGATGTTGTATGATAAAGATGGTTGAAGAGATGGGGGCCCACGGGTGTAGAACTCCCTCCCAGTGCAGTAGAAATAGGTGATGAAACACACACACACACACACACGCTCGCACACACACACGTCTTCACAGAGACTCACACACCACACAAACGCAGATGCTTACGCACATACATAAATTCGCAGATATATAAAACACACACACACACATACGGAAATACTATTATGCATACGCACACACACACATGCACACGCATATGTAAATATGAACTCACATACACACACACACACACACACGCACACGCACACACACCGCCTTGGCCAGGGGGTAAACAGTGAAGTTGCCAAACGCCGCCAAAACAAACATGTTGTTGGGAATTATTCAGACTGTTTGACCCTGAACGATATCAAATGACATTTCCCCTTCAATCTACTGCCCTCTACAGAGAAACATTCTCAAACGTTTTGGTCAAGCTTTCACCTTTAACGTGCAGGGGACGCGACTGATGGAGAATATTCCTTGTTGAGAACACTGGTTCGAAATATTTCACGGAAATATGAAACAGGATAAATGCAGCTGGCCTTAAAATAGGAGCAAAAAATGCAAAAACTTCCTTGGAAATAAAAGCATTATTATAACAGCGCTACACTTGCGTATTCATATGGAGATTACAAACAATAAAAACTCATCTTGTGCAAAAATTCCTTCCATAATAAAGTGGACTTGTGTGTTCTTAAAATACCTGAAGAGAAAGTAAGATGCAAATTGCGTCTCTTTTTACGAGAGCAGCGGGAAACTGGCGAACGGATGTGTTTTTCATTTGCTCTTAAATAGTAAACGCCCGAGAAAGTGGTCGCCACATTACTTCCTTACGGGTTGGAAGATGCCCACTGTTATTTATAGCGACCAGCGGCGAGGAATAGAGAGCTGCAGGGACCGAGGAAAAGAAGGTAAATAGACTAGACAGAAAGCTGCTGGGTAAAAAGGAGGGAAGGTATTATCATTCGTGCCGTAAGGTAAACTAGAGTGGTTCAGTGTAAACATCTTCGAGTGAACGTTCTTAAGTGAAGTAATTATCAGTGGAGGAACACCGGTGTTGTGGGGTCTGTTTGGTGAAGACAAGTTTTGGAGGTTCAACCTAACGGCAGAAAATACGCCAGGGGTCTGCCTCTGTTTACAGAGCAGAAGGGCTTAACCAGGTCGTTAAGAGCTAAATGGGTTAGTTAGTGACTTGAATCACTTTGCAACACTGCCGCGTGCTGTGGTCTGAGCAACGCATTACGGACGCAAGACAAACTTGAGCGTGTGGAGTTTGAGACGAGGGCGTCATGCATTTAGAAAACACGAGACAAACTCAGTACAGGACGGTGGAGTAATGTTTGAGGTTACAGAGGTATGCTTAAGGGGCCCCATGTGTGGAAGATAAGATTCATTCTCAGATTTTCCCCTGAAGCTGTCAAATGGAAATGATCATACCTACAGTTCCAGGAAGTTTTGTCATTGATATTCAGGGAGAAGTTCTTCAGAGGTTGGTAGGAGATGGCTCAGGAGGACTGGGATAAGGATGTTTCCCGCGACGGAAAGGAGGGAGTTAGTGGCATCTCTTAGATCTGGAGGCATTTCCTGATTATGATATTATCCTTTGGTTGAGGACCCGTAGGATGGCTCCATGTACTTCAGAGTAAGTCGGACGGCTGTTGAAGTCTTAGGGGATCCTGTTGGCGCGTGTGTTCATGGTCCCTGGCTCAGGGAAGTTATCCTTCCATCGTTAAAGGATTCTCTGGTGATTCCTGAGGAGAGCAGTGCCATTTGGGGACCCTAGTGGAGCTGATTGTCTCATGTTTGGATCAAATTATGGTTTTGGTACCCACTGAGATGCTTCACGTGTTGTGGTGGTCAGTGCGGCCTTAAATTTATCTGGTTTTGTTTTTCCATCATTCAGTTGTCATCAATATTTCTCTGGCTTTCGGGTCAAAGTTGGAAGCATAAATATTTCTTGGCTGTTATAAGAGTCGTCACGTCTCTGCCCGGGACACGCCCTCGTCACCCTGATGTCCTGCTCTCAGTTCCTTGTCGTGATCCTTCTTCAGTTTGGGAGGACGTCGTTCTGCCCGTTGCAGGACCAATCTCTATCAGTCAGGTCATCGACCTGGTCATCATCAGACCATCGATCTGGTCATTATCAGGTCATGAATCTGGTCATCATCAGGTCATCGACCTGGTCATCATCAGGCCATCGATCTGGTCATCATCAGGTCATCAATTTGGTCATCATCAGGTCATATATCTGGTCATCATATCCATCTAACCAGTCTTGGCTTTTCTTTATAACGATAACGAATGTTTCATGAGAAAAGGATGGAGTTTGGTTATACCGATCTTCCGTTTCTTTACGATCGTCTGGATCTTCCGTCACCTGACTGAGGGGCGCGCTTGAGGTCGCCACTCTGCAGTACGCTACGGAAGTATTCACGTGAGTGCGATGTGCACTTAAGAGGAAACCCACAATCGTCCTTCCATGAGAAGGGTCTCCTTCTTACTTCCAGTGATCTCCATCAGTCACAATGTACCGATCGCTGGCGGACTTCCAGCGCCTCACCAGTGCTGAAGACAACAAGCCCTAATCTCTCAGTGATATCCGACGCGTTCCATCGCCCTCTTGAGCGACTCACTTCCTGAAGGAAAGGATTCCATATGACTTCACCTTCCATGACGCCATTCCACAACTTACGTCTGTACCTGTTCTGACGCTGGCGTGTCCAGTGAGGAATATCTAATCGACGGCGTTCGTGTCAGCACACCGTCCAAGGGAGACTGAGATATTACTGATTCTTCTCTGGCGTCTGGAGCAGCTGTAGGCACCGATGATGATGATGGCGTAGTGTTCTCTGATCACTGGACGATAAAGATTCCAATCGGAAGATGAAGCACAAACTTGAGGATTGATGTCGTCTTGGCAGATCCAGGGCCGTGGTTCCAGAAGGCAACCACTGGATCCAGAAGACCCCTGCTGGTTTCTTCCAGCAGCAGGAGATGCGACCTCCGCCGGATCCCGCGAGTTGGCCTTCATGTATAAGATGCGTCTCGCTGATGGCGCTCGTGTCGATACTAAATTTCCGGAGTTCTCCGAACACAAGAGCTGGCCTTCGTTCGGGTCTGGTGCTATGAGCATTGTCCAATAGAGGTCGAACGCCCTTCAGGTGCAATACGAGTTTTGTGTCTGTTGTGACCGCGCTGAGAGCTGTCGTTCGGAGCGCTTACTGACGAGGGCGCGGTCCAGGCGGTTCCTTTGGGCGGTTCTTCCAGCCTTTTCTTTATCTGGAACGTCTGGATTGGATCAGGATCAGGATTTCTTGGTCGTCAAGGTAACTACACGGAACACCCTCCCCCTTTAGTCAACAGAAACACGACCAGCACTGTTGGGTAGTTGCCGAAGATCGCTCCCGCCTCTCGCAGCTCCGCCCCCGTCCACCTCTCAATGACCCGATGCAAAGAAGTGGGTAAATGAATGGTGTGAAAAGGGTGATGTCTGATGGAGGCTGCTGATGCGTGATTTTGACTGCGGTGAAGCTGCTCGCTAACCCACACTACCACTGGACTAGGCCGGCAGGGGAACCCTGAGTCCAATGCACGGGACACCAAGACGACAGCGTAACCCAGGACGGCAACAGCCAATGTCCACCATAGCTGATGCCAGATCCTTCCTGCAGATCCGTAATCTTGAGCAGTAGGTGGCCAGACGTCCTCCCTCGTTCATGTTGTCACTAACGAATTATTCTACCGGGTCTTCATCCTCGAAAACTCCTTTTTCTGTACTATCCTGTCTCCATCTATAGTGGTGAGTGGAGAGGAGCCTTCTGCTTTACCGTACTGTCTCTGTCTATATGAATAAGGAATGTATGATTCTTCTCCAATCCTCTTTCAGATAACCTGGTCATAGACCATCAGGTCTTGTGTTATCTGTCCTTCCCATGTACTGTCCTCCAGCAGATAACCTGG
>JAUUDW010636170.1:0-11098 GCA_032361385.1 Panulirus guttatus
ATAGTCCCTTAGGATCAACCATGCAGTTTAAGGATTAAAAATTGAACAGTCAAAGAGACTTAAGTATCCTATTTTCCCTATTTTCCTTTTAAACTGTTCAGCTAATTCATTCTAATTCAATTTACATGCAGTAGTGCCTATTCATATCAATGCACAATATATATATTTCATGTCTGTGGAGCAACACCAAGGGGTAATACAGGCCAAGGGGAAAATAAGGGGTACTATACCTAATGAAAAAAACAATAAGATTGTACAGCACTTGGGAGAAGTAATATGAGGTGTAATACTATTATGGAAGTAAAAGAAAGATGGAACAACTCTGCAAAGAAAGAAAAAAAGGTACAGCAATCTATCAGATAGCAATAGGTATGGCACAACTCTGGGATATACATATATGGTATAACTCTACGAAGAAGAGACAAGGTTTGGCAAAGCTCTTGGGAGAAATAAAAAAAGAACTGCAAGACTGTGGAGAAGAATGAGAAAATATAAGAAGGAACTGGCAAGAAATAACAAGGCATGGCACAGTTTAGGCAAAAAACAAGAAAGCATAGCTTTATGATGATACAAAAAGGGATGATACAGTTCTAGGAAGCAACAAAAACATACTGCACACATCTAGAGAGGAAGAGTGTTTAATGACTGAAACACACAACAGGGATATTGAGGATTAACTCTTCAAAATTTTACCATTCTAAAAAGAGTCCCACAACATCAATCAAATATGTAAGAGTCTTATACAGAGTCAATATACCCAAGATTTTCACAAAATCCTGATTTGCTCTAACAGCAAAACTGAAAAAAAAAAAAAAAAAATAATGTAGCCTGGGTGATGGGATTACCTCTGATGGGTCGTCGCTGTGTAGAGTCACTACAGAAGTGGACACAGCAGGAGAGGATCTTGTCATCATTGGTGGCATCCTGTTAACCCAAATATAAAGGAGCATTACATCAAAAGAATTTTCCATCACTTTATTCAAACAATATCTAATTATAAGTTAACAGCTTATAACTCATGAAATTAATTACAAGAGTGATACAGCAAATAGTGTGTGCCTAATATACATCTGCTATTCAAAGCCTTGAGTTTTATCCCCAGGCTAGAAAGTGTTTATTTCTACACACAAAGATTATTCTGACATGATAATACCCTGAATCAGCTAATCTCTTAACATAAACAGTATCATCCCAAGAAAATAGAAGATGGGGTAATGGAAATGGATTTTTTGTAAATTTCTGAGAGCTGTCACATCTTGTATAATATCATCGTAATATTAAATCATCTTTCTATGGTTTATGGATCCATTTGCTGCCATGTCCACTCCTAGGTATCTAAAATACTTCATTTCCTCTAAACTTTCTCCATTCAAACTTACACCCCAACTAACCTGTCCCCCAACCTTCCTAAGACCTAATAACCTTGCTTTTATTCACATTCACTCACAACATCCACCCTTCACACACTCAACCAAACTCAGTCACCAATTTCTGCAGTTTCTCACTTGAATCTGCTACCAATGCTGTATCATCAGCAAAGAACAACTGGCTCACTTCCCAGACCCTCTCATCCCCTACAGACTACATACTTACCTCTCGCTCCAAGACTTTCGCATTTAGCTGCCTCACCATCCCATCCACAAATAAATCAAACAACCATGGTCACATCACACACCCCAGCCACAGACCAACCTTCATATGGAACCATTCACTCTCCTCTCTTCCTACTCATACACAAGCCTTATACCCCTGATAAAAATTTCTAACTGCTTTTAACAACTTTCCCCCCACACCATATATCATCAAGACTTTCCACAAAGCATCTCTATCAACCCTATCATATGCCTTCTCCAAATTAATAAATGCCACATGAAAATACATCTGTTTCTCTAAGTATTTTTCACACACATTCTTTAAAAAAAACACCTGATCCACACATCCTCTACCACTTCTGAAACTACACTACTCCTCGCGACTCTGATGCTCTTTACATACCTTTACCCTTTCAATCAATACCCTCCCGGGCAACTTACCAGGTACACTAAACAAACTTATACTCTGTTGTTTAAACATTTGCATTTATCCCGCTTGCCTTTATACAGTAGCACTAAACATGCATTCCACCAATCCTCAGGCACCTCATCATGATCCATACATACACTAACAATCATTGCTAACCAATCAACAACACAGTCACACCCTTTCTTAAGAAATTCAACTGTGATACCATCCACTCTAGCTGCCATGCCACATTTCATCTTATTTAAGGCTTTCAGCACCTCTCTTCCCAAAACCACTCTCCATGACTCTCTCACTTCACATACCACCATGACCCAAACACCCTACTCTGCCACCCATTCATTAAACACATTCAACAGTCCTTCAAAATACTCAATCCATGTCCTTACTTCATCACTACCTATTATCACCTCCCCTTTTGCCCCCTGCATCAATGTTCCTATTTGCTTACTTGTTTTATGCACATTCTTAACTTCCTTCCAAAACATCTTATTTTCCCTAAAGTTTACTAATACTTGCTCACCCCAAATCTCATTTTCCCTCTTTTTCAACCTCTGCACCTTTCTATTGGCCTCCTTCCACTTTCTCCTATATATCTCTCTTATACGTCTCTCAATCATTTGCACTCTTTCCCTGTAAGTACAAACTAAAAGCCTATCTTTTCTCTTTTGCCAAGAACTTTACTTCATCCCACCACTCACTAACATTTCTAATCTGCCCACCAGCTACCTTTCGCATGCCACATGCATCTTTTACACATGCCAGCACTACTTCCCTAAATACCACCCGTTCCTCACCCACTCCCCTTGCTTCATTAACTCTCACCTTTTACCCTTCTACACAGAATCTCTTCTGATAGTTCTGCACACAAGTCTTTTCCAAGCTCACTTAATCTCACCGCTCTCTTCACAATGATATTGCTTCCTCTTATCTGAAAACCTCTACAAATCTTCACCCTTGCCTCCACAAGATAGACACCAGATTTCCCACCAGCTGCCCCTCTCAGTACATTTTGATCCAAAAGTCTCTCTCAATTAATATGAACCCAATGATGCCTGATGATCATCTTTCCTACTCACACATGTGTCTTGTTAATCCCTCTTTCTTTACCAGGTATTCCCAATCACCAGCCCTTTTTCAGCACACAACTCCACAAGCTGTTTATCATTTCCATTCATAATACTGAATATCCAATTCTTCCTAATTATTCCCTAACAACCCTATCACTCATCTTCACATTCAAATCAACCATCTCTAATATCCGGTCTCTTAATCAAAACTTCTGACCCACTTACTTAGCTGCTCCCGAAACACTTGTCTCTCATGATTGTACTTCTCATGGCCAAGTACAAAAACATTGAAAATCACTCATCTCCTGCCCTCCACTTTCAGTTTTAACCACATGTCACTTTTTCACACACTCCCACAACACCTGCTTCAAGAGTCCTTAGCTATAGTCCTTTCATCAACCCCTGACTTTACTCCTAAGACATTTCTAAACCATCCTAAGACATTTCTAAACCATTCTTTCCCCTTAACCCTTAAGCTTTGTTTCACTTGGATCCAGAACATCCAGGTTTCCTTCCTTGAACATACTACCTATCTCTCCTCTCTTTTCATCTTTGTTACATCTACATACATTTAGACATCCCAGCCTGAGCCTTCAAGGAGGATGAGCACTCCCTGCTTGGCTTCTTCTGTGCTGTCTTTTAAAAACTGAAATACAAGAAGGGGGGTCCAGCTCCCTGCTCCTACCCTCTTTAGCTGACTTTACGCCCATGCATGAGGTCATAAAGCTACCCTCTTTCCCCAGCTGCAAAAGGTCAGGCCTGTGTATGAGGGGAGGCAACCATCCCCTCCCCTTGCATGCTAGAAGTAAGGTCTGTGCATAAGGGCAGGCAGTCATCCCCTTCCCTTACTTGTCAGAGGTCAAGCCTGCACATATGGGCAGCAGTCCTCCCCTTCCCCTGCCTGCAAGAGGACAGGTCCATGCATGAGAGTAAACAGTCATCCTCTCTCTCTGCCTACCCAAGGTAAGTGTCATCCCTTCCAGCAAGCCTGCCAGAGGTCAGACCAATGCATGAGGTCATGCAGTCATCTCCTCCCACCACCTGCCTGGAGTAAGATCCATGCATGAAGATAGGCAGTCATCCACTCCACATGCCTGCCAAAGGTCAGGCAGTCATCTTCCCGCACCTGTTAGAGATCACTAGGTACTTACCGGCATGTCGATTTCAGCAGTAAAGGTGGTGGAGGAGAGGACAGAGCCCTGCGAAGTTACACATTTGAGGGAGTGCGGCTTGGAGTCCCGCAAGTAGTGGAGTGCAGCAGCAGCACCCTCCCGCACCCGCACCGCATGACCCACTGAGCCATACTTGGCCACAGCAGCATCCCGCGACAGTCCATCCAGCTCATTCAGGACTGCAGCAAGGATAAGCACAGAATATTATTATCTTAGGTTAAGCTTACCTCATAACTTTAAAAGTACAAGCACAGCATTATAACCTTATACAGGGTGGGCCATAACAAAATAATTCAGCAAGTACAAGCACAGCATGTAACCTTATACAGAGTGGGCCATAACCTTATAACTCCTAAAGTAAATACACAAATTTATAACCTTACACAGAATGGGGCATAACCTTATAGCTCAACAAGTACATCCACAGCATTATACCCTTATATTGTACAAAGTATAAGGGTAGTC
Source organism: Panulirus guttatus (assembly GCA_032361385.1). Classification (NCBI taxonomy): domain Eukaryota; kingdom Metazoa; phylum Arthropoda; class Malacostraca; order Decapoda; family Palinuridae; genus Panulirus; species Panulirus guttatus. The sequence continues at coordinate 4,727 of JAUUDW010636170.1, forward strand.
TGGTGTTGGTCAAGAGGAAAGAGATTCAAGTGCGTCATCATAACAGTACTGTTTCCCTGGTCTGGCCCAGCGGGGTGTGTCACACTGGTGTTTTTCCTGGTTGCAGTATGGGGGTTTGCTGCATTGGTAGGGGAGGCTAGCGATTAACATCTGGGGAAGCACTAGTGCTGCTGGAACCATGAAGATGAATGGGGAGGAGGTAAAGGATTTTACTTCCTGGCTTTACTTGAAGTTGAAGAAAGAGTTCATCATGGTGCCCCTGAGAAACGTGTGGAGAGGGTGGCAGATGGTAGTACAATACAGAACAAAATGATGGTTGAAGCTTATGATACCATTATGATACCAAAGAACTCATCCACCTTCTCTTCCAGGAAAGATAGGCCCTCTTCGAACACAAGGTGACCAAAGAAAGTAAGCAATACGAAGACAAACACACACTTTTCAGGGTTGACCTGAACTCCACATTCTTGTTGCTGTGCATACAGTTGACGACTGTGTTGCATGTGTTGTTCCTTGTCACATATAGCCATGAGATTGTCATACATTTATGCACAGCAGTTGAAGATGCTGCCAAGTGCTTAGTCAATAAAGAGTTGGAACACCTTGACTCCATTCCGAAATCCAAATGGCACTAAGACAAATTTGGAGGCCAAAGGGAAAGTCTTGCAGGTAGGGAATAAAACAGCAGTCTAATCATGATGAGGTATTTAGGATGAGGTAGTTGTCACAAAGATACTACTCACCAGATGCACACTGTGGAAATGTGTGCAGGGGATATGTCCAGCAAATGTCTGAGGCATGAATGATTTCCAGCTCCAGCATTCTGAATTCTGGACTAGTGACCTTCAGATGCTCATGAGGTAGACAATGTGGTTTGGCAAATGCAGAAAGTCCATCGGTGTTGATGTGGTGGGTGATGGCATTTTTAAGGCATAAGAGTTCAGTGCTCATTTGGTAATACTGAATTTCATTATAGTGTCAGAGAACGGTGTTGAAAAATGTAGGGTACAGTAGGTGTCACAGAGGTGTCTGTGGAGTACTGAACCCTGTTATTCCTTGAGTCTACAAGGAGGTCAAGATATGCCACAAGTTGTAGCTTAATATGGGTTGTTGAACCTTGGCTATTTAAGATTTCCCATCCTAATTTCTGCTGAAGATCTAGGTCCAAGGTTAGAGGCATCCAGCCAAAGGTGGGTATGGAAGTATGTTGGCAGTGAGGATGTCATGCTGCGGGAAATGACAAAGCTTAGCTCATGGTGCTGGCAAGATAACATAGACAGTAGCACCAGTCCTGATGATAACACAGAAGACAGACAAACAGGAAAAGATAACACTGGGGTATTTAGATGGCACAAGTACTGGCCATCAACAGTTCCAGCTGGTGGCATTTCCTGACCAAATTCAGGAAGCCTGACATCTGTAGGATCATGCTCAATAAAAATGTGGTAAATGCAGTACCTCAATAGCTGTGGTGCTCTGAAGCAATAAGCGGGGTTCTGCAATGGGAGGTGACTGGACAAGTTGAAGGTGAGTTTTGAGCCTTGCCAAAAAGGTTGAGTTATATATCATTTAATTTAGAAAATACTTTCTAGCTAAATGTACTACTGTACCAAATTTAAGAACATATAAGAACATATAAGAATATATAAGAATATCCCTCACATAATGTCCCTGGTTATCATAATCATCACAGTGATGGGGGTTAATTACTCTTGAAGCATTATATTTTTTAATCTCTCACACAAACATGCTCAAAGATTGTGTTAGTGTATCTTGAGTGAACATTTCTATAGTCATGCTGTCCACAGCCACCTGCAACTGTAGGGATGGTGTGAGTTTCTTTTCCTTTGGAAAGAAAAAAACTGATGTGTGTTCGTATATATCTAAGATCTGTTTTGAAATTGCAAATTTTTATCACACATGGTTACAACATGCACTAACAAACCCAGGTTTGCCCACTGCCAGAAACCATACAGCAGCAGTATATGAGTATCCACTGTATCTTGCATGGCAGTCTTTTCCAGGGTAGTTATTTCATGAGTCACTCTCTTGATCATAAAACTGACTAAAACAGTCTACATATAAATTCCAACTTGATGACATATTTACACTTACTTTGAAAACATACGAATGACTGTAATGAAAGACATTTTTTTTAGCTGTGTTACAAGGGTTCTAGTAACATCTACACATATGAGAAGGATCCATACATCAACTGGGAATTTAAATGAGGGCAAGAACTATTACTCCTTATATGAAAGCATGCAATTCAACATGAAGTGTGGTTTCAAGAAGGCACATCACAGCCTGTCAAGTGGTCCTTTTGGAAGGGACGTCACAGTTTAAGGATTAAAAACATCTGATAGCAGACAGGGAAGGGGGAGAAGAAAAACAAAAATACTGTATTTATGGGTAATACTGCACCTGTAAAATGACATAAACTTTCTTAAGTGTAACTGATTTCTTGGTCCTTACATTCATAATGATGAATAACTTGCAAATAGCAAGAAAAAATTAAATAACTGGATTTAAAGGGATGCTGAACATCACTACATTGCCAATTCATTAGCACAAAACAAAACATCATATAATATCAATATATATTTATATTCAAGGATCATAATATGTAACATACACTCATAATCATGAACAAACTGTAAAAGACACACAAAAAATTAAGTAGCAAATTTAAAGGGATGCTATGCAGCCTAATGTTGCCAACTCACACATTCATCAAAAACATCATTATCATTAATTATGCATTGAAATACATAATACACTTTTACACATCACATCTTGACATTAAAACATCCTTAAAGTACCTAAATAATTGTGAAAACAGTCAAGTGAGATAAAACATTAATCAATCACTAAATGGATTGCAGCCATCAGGGGAGTGAGTCACTGCTTATGTGTAAGGTTTCAGACACCCCTGCAAGAGGGCAGCACGTTATGGGACCCTGGCATCATTTCCTAGTTGGGGAAGGGTCAGTGAACTGCACAGGATGTACAAACTGCTTTTTGACAGCTGTAGACTATAGTCGTATTTGGTGATGAGAAGGTATAATGTGTTTTACAACTTAAGTCCCAGCAAGGCAGCCAAGGGGTTACGAATATACTTGCTTTAAGTATTGTACTGATTATAATACAAAAAGTGGTCATGTCCTGTGTGTACACAATCATACTATGTCATTATTATGTTATCATGTCACTCCTCACCCACCATGTGATTTCCATTTCACAACACTTTGCTGTACCACCACTATATGTGCCAATTAGCAGTGTTTTTCGTACTGGTACATACAACTTTTCTTATTTCCTCTGCTACTATCAAAATATTTTTGTGCTAATCTGAAGTCAATAGAATGGTCAAAAAATAAAATTATTTATGTCATGCAATGGAAGTCAAAGGAGGACTATGGATTAATTTCCCCAAAAAATTATTTACAGAAAGTTTTTAAATAGAATCCTATAAATTTAGGAAGAGGTGTGCTTAAATATAAATCTAATAACAATGACTTTGGTCCAATATGTAATAAAACTACAGTCAAAATGGAATAAAACTGTATCATTAACAAAAAGTAAGGCTATAATGGGTGGTGGAGAGAGGAACCTACACCTGTGAAGTACATTAACACCGTATCTGAACCATCTGTGTATGAAGGTACACCAGCAAAACCACTAGTTCTGACAGCAGCACCTCTCTTAATGCTTTTAGTTACAAGTGAGGGAGGAAGTACTCACCCACCAGTGGTACCATGACAGTGTATGGGGCACTGTTGACAAGGGCCTGCACCACCTCCAGGTGCTCAATGAAACAGTTGGTGTCAGGCACCAGGTAGCGTGGCCGCACCTCCATCTCCAGAGTAACAGAACCCTCCAAGATGCTCTGCCAAAACATAACACAGTGTATCTGCTTCAAATGTCATATCACACAGGCAGGATTGCTCTATCAAACTCCATCCTGGTAAAGCTTACAGAAGCAGCACTCCACACTGGTTCATGATATGGTACACAGACTTTTAGGAGCCATCCACTAGTAAGTTGTAGTTGGTAGGCAGCCACTGACCAGGGAGGTATATTACCTGTAATACCTGCCTAGGTATCAGGAGGGTACGTGATGGCTACAGAGTGAACCAGCACCTCAGTGGATATCAAATTGCACTCCTCTGACCTAGGTAGCAGTCTTTTCTTTCTGCATCACCCTCACGTGGACTGCTAACATTCTGTCCACAAGCACGCAATTTCTCCTTGTCACACATAACACCTGACAACACTTAACTCACACAGCTCATTCTTCCTACCTAGATTTTTCTACAGTGAGTGCTATGCACTAACTCTGCCTTTTGGCAAAATGGCTGGAGCAACAGATATTAGTAGTAGGTAGGAACATTAGATAGGAACATTTGGCAGTAGCAGTAGGTAAGACCATTAGCTGGAAGCATTAGGTAAAAGGAGTAGGATGGAAGTTTAGCCAAATATATTAAGCAATAGTAGTTGGTGGAAACATTAGGTAAACATATTAGGTAACAGTAGTTGGAGGGAACATTAGCTTGGAGACTCTGAAAACACTACACAAGAGTTGCCCTCTGCCAGCAGCAAGTTAAGGGTGACGCACTAAACTTAAGAAGCGGTACAGGAGTTCATCAGTTAAGGAGACTCTTCTGCTATGGCCACCCCCTCGAGGGAGTTCCCAAAGAGAATGGGCATAAGAGATGTAGACAGACAGATAGACAGATAGACAGACCCACCACACTGGCTTATGATACAGTATCCTGTACAGACTTACATAAGCTGCTCTCCACACTGTCTCATGTTACAGTGCAGAGACTTACAGGAACCAGACTACTGGCTTTGAATTTGTCCGCCATTGAAGAAAAAGGACTGAAGGGTGACCTAATCAAAACTTTTAAGTTTCTAAATCAGCTTGATGATGCAAAAAGTGAACAGTTAGTTCTTCAAAAGTGCAGGAATTGAACAAGCAGATGCCATAACATGAAATAATTAAGAACTTGTTAGAAAAAATATAAAGAAGTATAGTATAAAAGTAGTGGGTGAATGGAACAAACTGAGTTATGAAACAGTAAATGTTGACAGCATAAAGAGGTTCCAAAACTTCTATGCTAGTAGAAATAGTTCAAGAAATGGGGCCCCATGAGTGTAGAACAAATAAGTAATTACACACACACTATGGTGCCTCATGATATAGTATAGAGATTTACAGGTGCCACCCATCACACACATTAAACAGTTTCTTAATTCATACAGACAATGAGAATCTTAATAGATGGGTATTTTGTATTAAACACTATACTATTAACTGTTGGAAATATACACCAAGCTTTAGCTGTGGTTGGTCTGTAAAGTCTACACAATTGTGCTAGCAGTATTCTTTCAATCATGAACAAATTACCAAAAAGTATCTAGATCTCACACAAAACTTTTGATGGTACTGTTGGCAAATGGAGCAACAGTAAAAGAGACTAACTAGAGCACAGATATGTTCTTCTAATATTTCACAGTAACCAAGATGAATAAAATAAATAAAGAACATAACATTAACAAAGCAATAATATATGGGTATAATTACTCAAGGCAGTTCAGGTGCCCTGACCATATGGCTCTCTTCACCACCCAAAAACCAGGACAACTTTTCCAGTTTCATTACTTATACCTTCCCTAAATACCATCATTTGACAATTGCTATAATTCTTTCCAAGTTTCCCTTTTCTTTACTATAATATTCTCATTTTTCTTAGATTCCATTTTTACAATGCATGTTTCTTTCCATATTCACAATAGTCCCTAAACCCTTCACACATCTCCCTCACTTTACTGTAGAGTACCTTCTAATGAGTTCTTTTGTCATACCTAATGGCCATTTCCCACATCAGCGAGGTAGCACCAGGAACAGATGAAGAAAGGCCACATCTGCTCACATCCATTCTTTCGCTGTCATGTGTGATGCACCAAAACAACCACAGCTCATTATCCACAATCAATATGCAGTCTAATAGCACCCACTGACCATCTCTCCAACATACACATATATACTTTTGTGTATCCCTCTTTCTAAACCAGGCATTTCCAATCACCAGTCCTTTCTCAGCACACTACTCCACAAGCTCTTCACCATTTCCATTCACAACAATGAATATCCCTGCACCCTAAGTATCCCTCAACTGCCATGTTACTTACCTTTGCATTAACTTCAACCATCACTAATACCCAGTCTCTTACATTAAAACTACTTTCACGCTCACTCAGCTGCTCCCAAAACATGTTTCTCTTGATCTGTCTTCTCACAGCCAGGTGCATAAGCACTAATAATCACCCATCTCTTACCATCCACTTTCAGTTTTACCCACATCA
>JAUUDW010636181.1:0-11098 GCA_032361385.1 Panulirus guttatus
CGGTTGTAAAAAAGAGAAGTGCAACCTACACTACGAATTCTGTTGAGCTACACAAGGTGAATGAGGAAAACTACTTAGGAGTAATGATATTTGGTGACCTAAAGTCAAGTAAGTAGTGCTCAGAAGCAATGAAAAGGGAGAACAAAATTCTTGGATTCATAGGTAGGGCTGTCAAACTGAAGTCATTCAAAATTATCTTCACTCTTCATAAGTCACTGGTGCGTCCCCATCTGGAATAATGTGTTTGTCTTCGGTCACCCTATTTGTAAAAAGACATAAACAGAATGAAGAGAGTGCAAAGCCAAACTACCAAGATGATTTCCCAAATTGAGAAGCATATCCTATGAGAGCCGATTAAACGACTTATATCTATCAAATAGAGATTCAAGATATTATCTTACAGAGGTATTCAAAGTTATCAAAGTTTCAGTAATTTCCATGTAACTAGCTGCTTAAGGGGAGAATTGTCAGATTTCATTGTTAGTAACGGATACATGCTCGAAGGCAAACGTTTTATCCCGAATGAGGCGAAGTATTTTTGCTTCTATAGGATGATTAAAATTTGATTGATTTATCAATAACAGTAGTTGAAAGTGGTGCTTTAGATACTTTTAAGAATTCTATTGTTAGATATTTCGCTTCATTTTCCCCACTGACATGATTTCTCTACTCTTACCAGACTTACCCATGGATTTCTGGCCACTTGTGCCAACAAACGACTTCTTTAGGTCCCAGCGTTTGTTGTTGTTTGTATTCCATCGTAAGTATGTATGTGCGTTCATAAGCTGTTCAACATATGTGACGATCCGTCTCAGTTGTCGAAGTCTCACTGAAAAGCCTCCTTGGAGTGGGGTAGGTGTCGGGGGTTGTCCTGGGGACCCCAGCAGCGCCTCAGATGTAGAGATGAGTGGCTGATGTCATTATGGAATTCAATGTCGGTGGCGGCTTTGGGCAGGTGTGGGTTCAGGGCAAGACTGTTACAAGGTACCCTACTGGTTTCTTCTATGACGGCAGAAAGGTTTAGTTCCCTTCGTATGGGAGTTAGTGAGACTGGACATCTAACCCCCCCCCCTTCCCATACACACACACACACACACAGAGAAATAAATAACCAGTTCTCGGAAATTCCTGTTCGTGGCAGCTGGGGACAGAGATAACGGATATAATGTAAATAGATCAGTCCTCAGTGGTCAAGATCATTTTCCAGTCGTGTGTACCACAGGAAATTATCAGGAGACGCCTGAACTGATGCAGCATCAGTACAAAAGCTAGATTCTTGGGTATCTGGTGATGCTCTGAGAACAAGAAAACTATACTGAACAAACCAACAACTAATTGCTGTCTAGAAGGCACGGAAGTGAGTGGGGGGGGGGCGAGAAAGGAAATGGATGGACACTGTAATAGGAATGTTGGGCAAGTACGGGAGGTGAAAGATATTGGAGGGGTGAGCAGGAGTGGGAGGGACAGGTGTAAAAGGGGGGCGGATATGAAAGGGGCTAGCAGGAGAGGAAGGGGGTAGATATAAGAAGGATTGGCAAGAGTGGGTGGAGAGGGCCGGGATGGGAGACGGAGAGGCAAGACGTGTCATTTGGTCGTCCCAGTTCACACGAGTCATGATGCAGCGGCTGTTCGTCAGTCATGTTCGTGTGAGTACAAGACCAACAGAGGTGCAAGATGGTGGCATAGAGTAGGAAGAGGAGGGAAAGAGATTTCTTTGGTTTTATGGTTGGGGAGATGGTGTAAGGGAAGTGATCAAAGTGGCGACAAAAGGTAGAATGGTGTAAGTGGTGACATAGATGAAGGGAGAGTAGTATAAGTGGTGGCTTGGTAGAAAGACAGAGGTGAAAGGGGTGTCTTAGGAGGAGGGAGAACGTTTTATGTGGTTGTGTAAGTGGGAGGAAGGAGGAGTAGAGATAGGCTCGTGTCAAAATTGGTGTGTGCGAGTACCTGGTAAGACAAAGAGTGGCTCAAGGCTTGGACAGATTACCCATGTGGAAAACAAGCGTAGCCGAAGGTAGCGTTCCACATAACTTAACGTCTGAGAGAATGTTTCTAATGTTGACAGGGAAATGCGACAGTATCCTTGAGAAGCAAAACTTGCAAACCTACTAAAGCGATCGTTCACAACCCTGAGCTTATAACGCTCCGTACACACAACACAGTCACCCCACAGCCACGACCCTGAGCCTGTACTATAAAATCCATCGTCCACAAGCCAGCGACTGTTTACCCAACAGGTCTTATCACGAGTCTCGCAAACACCCTCGGGCGGAGATCACCTCTCAGAATCACCGCAGCCACATAACCCTCCGCCGCCATTACCACCTTCACAACCTACTATTTCAAAACACAAGACAAAGAAAATAATCAGTTCAGTTACGGGAGTGGCGGCTGACAATACCTACTTGCCCGATACACCGCTCTCCACGAGGATCCAATGCCATCCCCGAGCTGGCGATACGAAAACAACAGCCCCCATAACAGTATTAAAACCAAATTGCTCTTGTTCCCTACCCGTTATCTGCAGCGCTCAGGAGCCTTCGAAGCTTCAGGCACGGAATGCAAGACCTTTTCGTGCCCTGCTTGCCTCCACTGTACGAATGTATGCTTTTGAGTCTTTGTTTCTTAGTGGTTTTCATAAACACCTGTCAAGATATTAGAGACTTGATTGTATTAGCTTTATTTTCCTCTTTGCCTTATCTACCAACATATAAACAAGGAAAAGACAGATGTTTCTAGTTTAAATTCATATCATCTACTCCCTTTCGAGAACGACTGTAAAATCCGTCCAAAATTTTCGCCTAAGCTTTATATTTTTTCGTAGTTTTGTGTTTCATTGTTGGTTTCCTCTCTCAGAAAATATAGGCAGAGAGTAAGTGCAACTGTGTGTAGGACGTGGATCTAGCTGGGGTGCAGAGAGGGTTAGTCGGCAGTGGTAGTGAGGGAGAGATGGGAGAGATACTACGCCCCGACGACGAGGGAGTTATGACCTCATATGGCTGTAGCGCTGGGAGACTCTGTGAGGCTCAAGACCTACGAGGCAAGAGCAGGCGTCCGGACCGCCTTGCCCCAGCTGGCTGTCTCTGTCTCAGGTGTCAAGCCCACGTCACTAACATTATTAATGTTCTGTGCAAAGGTGATCTAGGTCTGTATATCAAACCTGAGACTCGAACCAGTAATCAAACTCTCTCCTCTGGCCACCACTAGACACGCCTTGTATTGCTTATTAAATAAACCATATTTTTTTACTCTAATATTTCAGGCGAAAATCTCATCATTTGCTCTGCTGATTACTTTGGATTTTTCGTAAAAGTTTTAATGGAGGTGTGGTTCTTTCCCCAGCCGTTAACATACTGATTTGTTGTTCAGTAAACGGGAACGCCAGCATCCTATTGATGTAGACATTATTGAGGGAACTTGGTGTATACAGAGGTCGTTTTCTATATCCTGTTTTTCGTATGTGAACATTTGTTTGCGCGCGCACGTGTGTGTGTGTGTCTGCGTGTGTTTGTGTTTCGTCAATGTACCCAACAGGAAATTTTGATGAATAAAGTCAAACGCTGTGAATGATAAATACTTTACTCACAGTCTATGAGTAAAGATACGATACCACTGAAACCATAAAGATAATCAGTTACCCTCAGGTGAACACAGAGAAATTCGTTCTGTCGTATGTAGTAAAACGGGACGAAAGAACGAGGTAGAATACAGAGAGAATAACAGTATAATGGACAGAAAGTGGAAGAAATATTTGTAGAAAATTACATCTTTTTTTTTTCATTACCTTTTATTTCTGTTTAGCTGGTGTCCTCCATGTTCAGATGCTTCAGACCAGTGCACCATCCATCCTATTCCTCCATTTTTCCTCCCTCTTAACTCTTGCCTTTATTCTTGCTTGTCCATCTCACCTCTTTTATGTGTAATCCCTAACACCTCTCACCCTAGTTATCCTTATCACCTTCCGCCTCTCACCCTCTCATTCCTGTCTTTAGTTGTCCCTCTCAACTCTTACCTCGGTAATCCCCATCTCCTCTCACCTTGTTATTCTCTGTCACCCCTCTCCTTCGTAATCTCTTACACCTCCTCGGTAATCCCACTCTCTTCTCACCCGGGTAATCCCTCTCGCTTCTCACCAAGGAAAGTAGAGCAGAGAAGATGTAGGGGAATGAAGTAAACCTTGTAGAACAAAGTTCTGATTGACGATGTAGATAAGCAAGAAATATATCCTGGAAACCGGCAAAGTAAACAACATATTACTCTAAGAAATCCAAGATTGTGACCTTCGGCATTATGGTATATCTCCCGAAATATATCTGTCTCAAGGTTCTAAAACAGCCTCTTGTGCACGACGATAGAACCTTTGGACACGTCGTTGCGACCCTTGTGCACGACGGTTCGATATGATGGCCTCCTGGTCATTCACTTAATCGTTCCAGGTCAGGGCAAAGGTCACAGCATCATATCCAAGGGTCATACCCTCGTGCTCAGGGGTCATACCGTCGTGCTCAGGTGTCCTACCGACGTGCTCAGGTGTCCTACCGACGTGCTCAGGGGTCGTACCGTCGGGCTTAGGTAAGGTCGTACTTTCGTGCTCATGGAGAACTTTTAAGGAACGAACAATAACTACTTCATTACGGGTCAACGTGGCCTCCGCTGGCTGGACAGCTTCCCTTGTTATTTCCTCTTCCTGATCTCTCACATCCTCTCCTTCATCCTTTATCCCGCCTTGGATCCGGTGGTTTTACCTCTGACTTGACAACAATAAAAACTGGACTCTAGATCATCCCGACTAAAATAACTGCGATATTGAGTCATGTGTTAAGGCGTGTTGCGTGCGATTCGAACACCGACTGATCCGAAGCAGGAGTCGAACACCTCCCCCCAACCCCCTGAGGCATCACTGCGAATGGGGCTTCTACCTGTCTATTTACGGCCTCAGTTGCTACGTATAAGAGAAGAATCGAATCCAGTTTCAGCGTGCGTGTTGCGGTCTCACGCAGGTTTGGCAACACTGGGGAGGATGATGGGTGGCTGCTGCCAGCTCCCACTTCCGTTTTGGCAACTCTAATGCTGTGGGGAAGAAGGCGCTATCGTTGCTAGGGCTACGGGTCGCCTCTTTTACCTTTAGGTCACATGTGTGTGTTTGTGTGTGTGTGTGTGTTTAGAGTATAATGAGTACATATGCTGTGTGTGCTATATGAATGGTGGGGCCGCGAGTGCGTATATTTTGCCTTTCTCATGCTAATAAGGGAACAGCAGCGGGTCAGTTGTACACAGGACAGGACGGTCTTCCATCCTCTGTTCGTCCAGGATGGACATCGTTTCAGCCAGGTCGTGGCTCTCACTCTAATGATTATCTTGTGGATATTTATATGTTTTTGTAAAATTATATAATGTGTATTTCTGTATGTAAGATAATCCGTGTTTCAGGAAGCATCACAAAGAAATGAACGCAAGTCTCGTGTGGGCGATGGAATCCCATGTCTCTAGGAACTGTTGGAAACAAAAGCCCGTACTGGACAGTGGGTCCTCGACCCCCTGACGAAGGGATGGGATCTCACACCAGAAGCGCAGCGAGTCTTCGTTATTGTGGCGTTTATTGACTCGTTAAAAGCCAGGGAAGAAGCGAGGAGGAAGGTGGTGGCGGGATGAGAGGAGCGGGGACGGCTCGGGAGGATGTCAGAGGAAGCGAGGGGCAGGAGGGAGGGGGTGCAGAGGAAGAGGATGGATGAGCCTCTCCCTGAGGACTGTGAGGATGGTAGGAAGTCACGGAGGATGCCAAACCTGACATCCTGCGGTTCCCAGTTCATGATGGTAGCTGCACATTCTCTCATGTCAACTGATGGGTTATTGCCTAATGCTTCAACTCGTGGATTAATGTAGTGAGGCAGATCATGTACTTCCTCACACTGGTCGTAGGGTGAGGCTGTGTGTGTGTGTGTGTGTGTGTGTGTGTGTGCACACTTAACCCCTCCCCCCATGTAAACAAGGGAGGGTAGTCAAAAGGAGAGGTCGAGTGTATTTGCATCAAGGCGAATTCTCTTCCGTCTTTCCTCTTTCCATTCTCCAACATTTCCACCTGTGAGAGCCAGTTTTATAAGAATCTGGGCAGCTCACATTGATCCCCGTTATATAATATTGTATGTTGCATTATGATATATTTCTACTAATTTGTCGTATCAATCAAGTTGGCCTCCAGTGGGGGAATGTATTTGCCCGTGCCGTATCCTTTCTGTAAACAAAGCTGTGACGAAAGATTTTTATGGAGAAAATTAGTGCCTCGTTCCCCTCAGGAAGTCGTTACAGGAAATTGGTACCTTGTTTCCATAGTTTTCATATTGACATCATAAAAAGAACAAATGAAAATCACTGACATTCAAAAAACAGGAGACGTCACTAACTGATATCATAGATACAGTGAATGTAAAATAGTGATATCACAAACACGGGAAATGTTGCATATTATCATCATAAGCGAAAATAATGAGTTTGGTTGATGGGATATGAACAATCATTTAATGTCAGTTAGAAATCTTTTCTTTAAATACATCATAAAATATTGCTAACAATGTCTTTGGCACCTAAGGATCATAGAATATTTAGGATAATGCTAACAATGTCTTCGGCTCCTACGACATTATCTGGGTCCCGGGGAATTAAGCTTGGGATGAGTGTGACCCAGATAAGGTCTCGAAGAACTTGGTCGTGGTGGTGTGAGGGGTCGTGGTGGGTCACGTGAGCATCACCGAGGTCAAGGGTCAGCCATCACTCGATTCATTGTGACTGGCATTTAGTTGTGGTTTGCTGGAGTCTCTCTGGAGGGGAAGACTGCGCTGCGTCATGGAAAGTCGTTACATATATGAATTTGGATGTAGACTCGTGAATAGAGATGGCTGTAGAGGGAGTCCTCTTTTGAAATGACTGCCATGAGGCCAGCATGACAGTGGTCTCAGGAACGACATACAGTCTCTCTCTCTTTTTGGAGACCTGTGGCAGAGTATTTTTCTTCCATTCCTTCTGGTAACTCCTCAGGCGACGAGACCAGCTCCACCAGGCGTCGGCTGGCCTCATCTGCAGCTTTCCGTCAGATGGGAACATCGTGTTTGAATACGATTACCATTCTTCAACTTGTCTTTGGTTCTAAATATACACATGTGAGCTCTGTATATATTCATACTGACACACATACATGTACGCCAAGATAATCGTCAACATTCAACTATATGATTGTTAACTTTAATCACACCCAAACGTAATGACTTTTGGCTATATCTTCATACATAGCTACGTAGTTATACCCCAGGAGCATATCCGGTTTTCGAATCCGAGTATGTAGTCGACAATACACCTGTTGAACCTGTACAGACGACCTCTGTTGTTGATCCCTGATCTACACCCTCCTCTCACCCTCACGTACCTCATTCGAGAAGCGGTTCCTCCTCTTGCTCATGATTGGCAATTGTGATTCATTATGGCTAATGTCATGCACACGTCAGGAAATCCTTTGGCACGGGTTGCTGTCAGAGTAGTGGTGCGTGTGTGTGTGTGTGTGTGTCAGAGCGGTAGTGCCGGTGGGGGTCATAACCTGGCCTCTGACCTGACCCGCGGAGAGGTTAGGGTCATAGTGCCAGGCCATCACACCTCAGGTCTTACTGTGCGTCGCGTTCAAATGTCAGTACCGTTCTGCTCAGAGAGTTGCACGGGCGTGCTGAGGGGTCGTACCGTCGTGCTCACGCGACTGATCAGGAAGTGAAGGACACCTCACGACCCAGCGGGAGGTAACAAGGTTTTACGTCCAACATGAAGTTTTACTCATTAGCATAATGAGGGAGATAGCTGATGATGATGATAAGATTTACTGTAGGACGCGGGTGATGGTGATGATGCCGCCCCGAGCGAAAGTGGTCGTCCGTCAGGTGAACTGGGACGACCCCCACCCCCCCAGTCACCTGCCTAACTTCACCACCCACAGAGAGAAACAACAGACCCCCGTGACCCACATAGGCAACACGGAACACCCTGGCAGAATGTAACGTGTCATTCCTTCGATTGCTTTTCGCGCGTTTTCCTCGCGGTTGAGGGGAGGGGGAGAGTCGGGTGGGGGTGATGGGGGAGGGGTTGCCTCTCGTGGGGGTTGGGGGAGCGTGAGGATGAGGGGGGAGAAAAAGAGGGCGGAGCTTCCACCACGTCAGTGTCCAAAGCGACCCCAACGATCAGGCAGCCGCCGCCGCGCTCAACCTCCATCAGTACATCTGGTGGAACTGTGTGTAGTGGGGTTAGTCTGTGCTGGGGTTAATCACTGACGCTGATGAACTAGTCCGCAAACGCTGTACTGACAAGCCAGTGGACGTGTGCTTGTGTTTGGCGGTAAATTTTGTGTCCCTCGCGTAAATATTATGTGTCGTGTGTTTGTATGAGTCGGTCCCGACCACGACACTAGCAGGAGGCAGACGACAAGGCTGGACGCTGGGTCTACGAGGTAATCTTTCATCAGAAGGAAGGCGATGGTGGAGACGACTGTAAAGATTTACTGCAACAAGTGACGACCATATCCTGACTCGCTCGTACTGTGATGATTCGATTAAACTGAAGTCGTGTCTTGGTTCTAAAGTGATTGCTCAAGAATCATTACCGTAGCTAAACAGGTCTTTATAGATACGGATGAATTCAGTATTTGTAATATTTAACTTAACTGAAGCAGATACGGCCAACAGATTGAGATACGAGATATTATTTATTTCAGTTTTTTGTCAATATCATCAATTTTCTTTGCTCAGCGACAGGAACTGAAATTCGTTGACAGGATACCTCCGTTAACGATATTGAATTAATTAGTATAAGTTTTTAGTTCACTGGTGGGATCTATGCGTCATATAGGTCAGGCGAGCGAGGCAGGAACACACACATGTGAGGCCAGACACCTGTAGCCAACGGGCACATCTGAGCGTAATTGATGTTATACACCTGGATGTTTGTACACCTGTGCTCGATGCCGGTGCATGGCTACTCCTTCACATATAGAAATCATTCTATGGTCTTGAGTTTTTCATGTTTAAATGATTTCCATGTTTCATGGTCTTAACATAGGTAAAAGTAATGGCAGGCCGTTTTCGTACTTCTGACAGACTGAATATTTCGCCTTGCATTATGCTGTCTCAAAGTTAGCAGCCTCGCTGGATAGGCATTCTGGTACCAATGTTAAATTTCTGGGAAACATGGAATTTATCATGGACATGAAAACTTCAAGACCATGACTACAGCCATCGAAGTAATCATGAAAATATGTGGCACTGACTTACTATTCAACTGAACTGTTATGCATTTTTACAATAGCTTCCCATTACTCCACGTAGGGCAAAACTGTACATTTATATTCTATGAGATAGAATTGATTAAACCAACAGTCGGTACGTAAATACACTTCTGTGAAAAAGAAGAGAAAAACAAGTATATCATGTTGGACGCTCGCTTGACTCAGCGGGCGGCAGATGTAAACAATAGGTCCATCGTGCGTGTCTCCTGCAGTACCCGTCCAGCCAGCCGGTCGGTACGTTTTTGTCCACTGATACGTAAACGCATCGGTCTAGTAAGGTCGGTGCAGTACATCCCTGGCGAGGGTTTAAACTCTGACAGAGTAATTACATCCCTACTGAAGATTATGGTTTGGCATAAGTTAAAGATGGAGTGATATCCAATAAGATTTTGCAGGGGACGATGATTGGGATGTATTGAAGAATTAATAATTTGAAGATATTTCACTTGTCTCGGAAGCGTGCAAGCAAAACCGATTAACTCCCTGCACATGAGCACGACCGTATGACCCTTGGGTATGATGGCGTAGCCAGTGACTGATCCATAGGGGTCAGGTCAGGCGAAAGGCCTGGTCATAATACCTAATGCTCTCTTCGTCAAGGGGTTGAATGTGAATGTAAGTACCAAAGTCTAGCAAAACAAGTTCCATTGATCTTTAAGCCGAGTGTTATAAGTTAGCGTACCGATACGTAGCACCTGTCTGTTGACTAGCTTAGTGGAACCGACATAAAACCGGAAACAGGCAGTTGATAACGATAGAAAATAATGGTGGGGAAAGCTGGTTTCGTTTAAATCGCAACGCGCTGCGGAAGTGTTATGATATGGCCCACCATCTTGATTTGAACCATTATAGGGCATAGGCTTTGGACAACTTCTGGCTTTGAAAGACTTATCACCAGAGTCATTCTATTTAGAATGTGCTTAGTTTTATGGAGTTGATGTTACGTAAATGGAATATTGTAGTTACAGATAGAAATGCATTTAGAACGGTTAGTAAGGAGGCCGTTGATGAACAGTTAGTCCTAGCAGTGTGGATGTCAGTACGAATTTGAATGACCAGCGTATGAAATCTCTTAGAGTGTTCTGGAAAACGATAGCAAAAGCAAAAGGTCTCCCTTCAATAACCAAGAGAAAACAGTGAAGACTTTGAAGGCAAGAGTAGAGGAAAAAATGACGAACAGGCACCTCCGTGTGACCAAAAGTGTGTCAGAAATCGCCTACGTGTGGTTGAGAAGGAAGGCGTGAGTGAGAAATGGACGTGGAGGCTTCGGACACCATTGAGGGGGCCCACGTGGGCTTCATATATCTCCAGATGAGAGCCGAGAGGGAGCGAGATAAAGGTAATTGGCAACCTGTCTAGTGTTTCTCACTGTAGTTCCTAACGATTGTTGTGTGTGTAGTGCTGGCACCTCACCCTATTGGGTGTGGATGGGCTTCTGCCATTTTTTTTTATTGTTCTGATTAACTGGTTTTTATTGAGCCATACAGGACTTTGTTGATCTGTTACCCTGGGTAACAAAGGATTTGATTAATACCATATTTTGGTTAACTGAGGTATGAATAATTTGGATTAGCGTTAACTGGCTTTTTATATTATCCATAGTTTGGATGACAAAATGATTATTGTTGGTTCATCTGCACAGGATTTTAAATAATCCAAACTATGGTGAATCGAATGTTGACCAGCATGACACTTGGCCGTGCTCAGCGAGTGTGTTCTAGCTAACAAGAGTCTGAAGCTAAAAATGTCGCTACTGAATTGTCTCTGTGAGATTGTGGGAACTAA
>JAUUDW010636192.1:0-11097 GCA_032361385.1 Panulirus guttatus
CGTTAATGGGATGGCCTTGATTAGGGCTTCAGTTGCCCGTGCCGTCTCAGCTAACATAAAAAAAAAGAAAAAAAAAACTTATGTCGAAATCACATTCAAGGATTTTCCTGTTAGCTCTCTACTGGAACCTGTTCCTAAATCTTGTAAAGGTGAAGATTCAGTGGTTAAATAAGATGTTTCTGAGGTGGAAATAGAGCTAAAATGCTGATTTTGGTCAGTTCTCATAGCTGGATCCTTGTTGTTGCCTTGGGACAAATATTAGATCGATTTCATCGGCTGATCCACACCGGCCAAAGTGAAGAATGAGATAGAGAGCAAAAAAATGCTCTGGTTAAAGCCAACACATTATTGTTAGTCGTATGATTTTATATGGTTAATGGAGGAATCCAGGAAAACTGTAGTCTCATCTAGAGAAGCTCAGGATGTGCAAATTATGTTGCTTATCTTATAACTCTCGTGAAATTGACTCTCGCCTCGAGTTTGCCACATTCCGGTATTTCATTACAGCTGATGAAATAAAGAAAACGCTAAACAAAGATGCAATTAAACGTGGCTCCGCACCTTGGAATTCTTTAATGATTCTGATCGAGCCCTTCTCCATACTCGGCCCTCCCCCGACCTCGACCCCAAGACACTCCCTTCCACCAACCCCCACCCCTTGCACTACCCTCTCCTTCCAGTATCCATCTATTTCCTAAAAAGCCCTCCCCTCTCCTCCCTAGACGCCCACACAGTGCCTGGTCACCCTCTCCAAAGACCTCAGCCCCTGCATGGTCCTCTCCTCAACCCTGCTCTCAGCAGGCCCCTTCCCTCACCAACCAACCCCACCCCCCACCCCTAGCTAGGTCCTCCCCTCCTAAGGCTCCCGGCTTGCCTGGTCACTCGAACCATAGTGGTCTGTCTGGTCTCTGACCATGGTGAACTGTGTCGAAGAATCTACACAAACACCTACTCAATCACATATAAACTAATAAATTTTTTTTTCTTTGGGAAATATTACACAAGAAAAGTGTTCGAATTGTGCTCTTTATTCACACCCAATATCTGCCATATTTAAATCCTAATCATATTGTAGTTTCCGACATATGTATTTCGGCCACATAGATATACAGACTGTTATACCATTACTCCATTAGAGTGTAAGAGATCTGTCTGGGTCCCACTTGACTCCTTAACATGCAAGCATGATTTAGCCATTCTCTTTTGATGTATCTTCGCTTCATAAAAGAGTTATGCATCTGGATGACCTTGTAAAAACAGTAAGAATTATATGCTGTTATCAATAATTCTTTGTTGCTTTCAGACCTTGGATGTCGAGCATGAAGGTCTCCAACAGCCATAATCGAGTCCAGGAACAATGCGCATAGTCCGATAGGTAACTGAGTTCCAAACATCCTTCTGGACAGTACATATTTGCTTTGTTCAGCTCCTCTTGAGTGGAATATATGTTTATACACACGCTTTCTAGTCTTCGTACTTTGCTTGCGTTTTCAGTTACTTCTGCAGGTGTGGAATTTTAAACGTACGTTGATGTTCCTCTTATATCCATTCAGTTTAAACGGATTGCCTTTCCTGTCCCCAGTCTCATCTTTAAAGGTAAAGTAAGTGTAAAAATCTAACTTCGTTTCATAGACCATTACCATACTAGGATGTTATTGCAGGCCTAGCTGGATCCATTATGAGCGTTTCTATGTTTTTTTCTTTCCCAATCAAGTTTTGCGAGTGGTTCACTCACGCTGGACAATCTACCATTTCCTCAAGAGCTTCTTATTAGCATCTTTGCACCCGACCAACATCTTTTCAGAACTCTCAGTTGCTATTCCGTGCATTATTCAATTCTTTACTTTCCTTTCTTTAATACTATACTTATTTTGTCGACTGAATCTTATCAGAATCTTTGGCCCTTCACTTTCCTCTTTCCTTTCTAACACTGCTCCATTCACAGATTCATTCTCCTTTTCTTTGCTTTAGCGCTGTCTTTTTCTTATCACTTCTATTCACTTACCTAAATTTTGCAAGGGCTGAAATATTTAACGTACCGCTCTTCCTAGAATTTCTCGAACATCTTTACCTCTAACTCTCTCCTTCCACTTGCTTATCATTCTGATTGTTCGTGGACATCAACAACTCCTCCTGCCGTAAGCGCTGTCCGTATCATTCTTGAGTCTTCCTGCTCGGCGCTGCAATAGTCTCTGTCTTCACCACACGCAAGCTCCACTGTCTTGTCACTGGCATATTTTTGTGTGCTTCCACCTCGTTCACTGCATAATTCCGTTGATTGGCAATTCTCAGACGCGGCCTAATCTAACATGCAAATGGTCCAGCCAGCACTGTGAGTTTTCCCACAATTGCGAGAACAAGGCTTAACCCTCTCTCCAGGTTTGATCTTATCCTTAGACATTCGTGCGTTCCCGCACTAAGATCTGCAGCGCGGGTCCTGATGACAGATCCTGGCCTTGTGTTCCCATCCGCAACACTTCAAGCACGTTATTGGTTCTTCCACATTATGTTTCCGCCTACCTGCACGCTGCTCCGGTGATGATAGCTTTGTTCCGGACCTCTCCCCCTGTCATTGGGACAACGACTTCCCCTCTCTGCCCCTTACGAAGTCCCTCTTGACCCAAACAAATTTCTTGTCATCCAACAGAAGTTCTGGATCCAGTATCATGGGGTACGTCGAGACTATGACCTTTGCAATTTTCTCTCGTCTGGTAGAGTCATCACTGTTCCCTTGTACCCAACAGTCGTCAGCACCTCCACAGCCACCACGATTCCCACTGTAAGCTGAGGTTTGTGTGTTACTTATTTCAAGACGCTTTAGATCTCGATCCTTCCGCTTTAGCTGCACTGACCACTGACATATTTTCATGACTCTGAACAAGTCAGTCTTCTCCTAAAATGACTACCTTTGCCGTGTATGTGTGTGTGTGTATGTGTGTGTGTGTGTGTATGTGTGTGTGTGTGTGTGTGTGTGTGTGTGTGTGTGAATAAGTAAATAGATAAGTGAATAGATAAACTAACAAAATGAATTCCTCTATCAAGGAATAAAGTATCAAAACTAAACTAATGAATAGATAAATAACGGTTTATTGGATGTTGCCAGCCATTCAGCTGAAAATGGACAGTTGAAGTATTACAGATATTACAAATCTGGGAGGTCATGACAGTTTATACAAGAGCGTAATATCAGGGTAAGCTGGATATTTCTACTATATGGATAAGCATATGGATGAGGTACGCTTAGATAGCCAGGGTGGCAGATATACAGGGATGTTTACAGAGTCAGTGTTATGTTCTATACATTATGAGCATGAGTGAACATTACGCTATGAATAGTAACGGTAATACAATAGTTGACATACCACATAGCCTAACTAGCAGGACACTTTTTCATGGATTGTTTATGAAGGTAACGAACAGCGGTCCGTGGTGGAGGGGCGTCGAGGAGGAGGAGCTTTTTGTGACCGGGTTGTGTCAGCAATTTCACTAACAAACTGCCATACGAGCTGCCTGTGTTGGTCGGAGACGATGGACAGGTTCAGCGAAATGAGTGAGTGTGTGTGTGCCTGTGTGTGTGAGTGTGCATTCTTCTCTGTATGATTTAATTCACAAATTTTGCCTTGTTCTTGCTCCATTTCCCAGTGTCTCCTTTCTCTTATTTTCATTATCATTGCCCCATACACTTTCACTTCCCTCTATTATTCTGTCTTCTTTTTTAGCTCTCTCTCTCCTTTACTCTCCATTCCCTCCTTCTGTCAGTCTTTTTCCCTCGTGCTTTTATAACTTCCTTTCTCGTCAAACACCATTTAGGTTCATTTCCTTACCTCTTGATTACCGCTATACTGCACCATCTATATTAGAGTTTTGTCCGATATTTTCTCATCTTTATTCCACCATGTTAATTCATCCGGCGATATTTCACTTACCGTGGAGCATTGTTAATACTAAGCACATGTATTTCAAAATAAGGCATGACCACATTCTTACAATGCACCAAATCAATCACAAGTCGACACATCTTTCAGCGTTGACTAGGACACACGTATGACGTCGAAATGACGCCACCCGCCAGCCAGGGATTTCCTATTTGGTCTTGGCGCACGACTTATTCACGCCCAAATATGGTGGGGCTCCGAGCTGCCTTTACTGTGTGACAGAAACAGCTAAATTTCCAAACACCGAAGATGCTTGCTGGTACTCTCCTCCTTATGTCCTTATGCACAAGTGATTAAGTCTACGAGTCCTTCGAATTACCATCTGGCCTTGAAAACATCTAGAGTTCTGAGAGCTGGCTGTCACAGCCGTGTTTACCAGTCCCCTTGGCGTCTACCTTGTCATTCGGAGTCTAGATTTTAATACCGACTGATAGACATTTCTCCTTAATTTCGACAAACCTAGTACCGTAACATGAATCCTTTCATTTTTGATCCCTATTTCGGCTAAACAGTTTTGTTTTGAGTGGGGAGAGGAAAGCAAGGCTGACGTCAATGTTCTGCAAGCTTTAAATCAAGTTTTGACCAAATGGAGACGTATTCCCTTAACATCGTAATCAGGTCAGCAATCATCAGTTATTAATCGTTTATCCGTTTTGAGGAAAGCAGATTATAAGATCACAGTTTCATTACTCTTCTTTGCAACAATTTCACATCTGCATACTGTTATAATGTATCTAGCTTGTCTTTATCGACGCAATATTCACATATGGAAAGATGATAACCTCACACTCTTGGATGACTTCACGATATCCGACCCAAGCATACTACATCATATGTATGACTGGCTATAGTGTCTCACCTAACCTAGCATGGCATCGCCATATTCTGATACAGTATACAGCGTCAAAGTTCTCCTCCAAGGTACAGTGCCACAGTTCATTTAGCCGGAGCACACTGTGATGGCGCGCCGCCCCTTTGTGTCGTCTTTCACAATGCATTGCCGTCAGGCTTGTTTTACTGTATGTCGTTTCATAAGGCTTCACATGTGTGTAATGTTGCAGTGTCTTTCTCCAATGTATATTGTAACAATACGGCTTTCCTATGTATAGTGATACACATGAACTTCATGTGGCACTAGTGTCAGCTGTGTATAATGTGTCCCGGTGCTTTACCCGTTTGTTGTAAGGCATTATTTCTAAATCTATTTTGGGATGTTGATTATCTGTGGAGAAGGTCACTGTGGTTTTTTATCTTTGTCATTAGTTTGTAGTGTTAAAGTTTGTCTCACTTTAACATCGCGATTGTCTTATAGGCTTGTTATGTCATGGTGGGTCTCCCCAGCATACGGTTTTATATCATGGTATGTCTCTCCTGTATACAGTGTTACATCATGGCGTGTCTCCCCTGTATACAGTGTCATATCATGGTGTGCCTCTTCTGCATACGGTGTTACATCATGGTGTGTCTCCCCCGGATACATTGTTATATCATGATGTGCCTCCCCTACATAAATTGTTATATCATGGTGTGTCTACCCTGTATACAGTGTCATATCATGGTGTGTCTCTCCTGTATACAGTGTTATGCCATGGTGTGTCTCCTCTGTATACAGTGTTATATCATGGTGTGTCTCCTCTGTATACAGTGTTATGTCATGGTGAGTCTCCCTTGCATACAGTGTTATATCATGGCGTGTCTCCCTGTATCATGGTCTGTTTCTACTATATATAGAGTTATATCATGGTGTGTCCCACCTTGTATACAGCCGGGTTTCATGGAGTGTTTCCGTCGTGTATAGTGATATATCACGGTGTGTCTCCTCCGTATGTAGTGTTCTGTCAGGGTGTCACCCCTGCGTATAATCTTATGCCATAGTGTGTATTCCCTATAAACATCATCATAGTGTGTTTTTCCTGTATATATTATTGTATTATAGTGTGTCTATCCTGTATATAGTACTATATCATGATGTGTCTTCCCCGTATACAGCGTTATGTTGCAGTGTATCTCCCCCGTATATAGCGTTATATCGTATCATATCCCCTGCATATAGTGTTGATATGGTGCTTCTCCTCTATGAAAGATTATATCATAGTGAGCCTCACCTGTACATGAACTTACAGCGAGTCTTCCTTGTATATAAGGTTATGTTAAGGTTTCTCCCCTGTATCTCCGGTTATATCGTGGTGTGTCGTCCCTGTATCTAGGGTTATATCATGGTTTGTCTTCTCTGTATAGAGGGTTATATCATGGTATACCTCCCCTGTATATAGTGACGCGGTATGTCTTATAAGGGTAAAGTGTCACTCTCTGTCTTACATTGTACAGTATGACAGTTTGTCTCACCTCTCAAGAATCAACGCTTATCCATGTAATGCTACTTTTGTAAAAAATGAGTGAATGATATATTCTGAAACATTACTACCATCACTGATATGGGAAATGATTGTAATATTAAGGTCCAACTTACTTTACTCTTGTTTAAGGATGTTCCCTTAAACTTTTGGTCATAATTTTGCGGACAGACAATGTCTAATCATCATCTACGTCTCTTTTACACCAAAGTGATATCACGAAAGTAGACTTACTGGACAGTGAATTTGAGAGAGCCAAACTGGCTCATAACGACAACACGTTGAGATATTATAGAGATTTACAAAACCACATCAATCTGTTTCTTAGTTATCATATTTCATCTTTATGTAAGTTCAATTCAGGCATCGAAGTGTCGTCATAGATATCAGGTTTTACTGTCCTCTGTACATTGAGGCCTTTATTTCATCAGTTTTGATCTCTGTGGCTATGTGCCTGGAATTCTTCGTTTTCTTTTATTCTATTGTTGTGAATAATGTTCAGCTAATGTAAGCTATCTTAGAATTAATGACCAATAGAATTAGTACCACTGAGTTTGTTTCCCACACTCGGATCTCGCATATGATCCATTCTTGTCAATTCATATCACTTTACGTCCCTGTATGGGAAGCACATCGTCCGTGGGGAGTGTAAATTACTGCTGTGTGTAGTTGGCAGGTACCAAGCGCTTTAAGAACTAGATTTTTCTGACCAGTAATGATTATACTTGCATTCGGCTGGTATACTTTTGGAAACATCGGTTAGCTATCGTGGCCATGATGGTCTGCAGGATTCCATTAGGTGACCTTCCAACTTAGTCATCAAGATGCCTAGGAAATATGAGATACAGGTAAACCTAATTTCCTGAATCTCGGAAACGAATCATCGTAGATAAATCGTAGTCGACATACACTGTCTGTTAAAATAAGGCTGTCGGGTAGTTAGAGGCATTTCATTCTGTTTGTTAATTTCTTTTGTGTTTGAGAGGTTTACAGTGTTTTAGTGTTGGTTAAACTATATCCTGACTCCAGATATCCAGTCATAAATATGTAATAGAACTGAATTTGGTGATTCTCCAATTCGACATAATTTCATTTGATCTGTATACTATATATCGGTTTTAATTCCAATAATCTCTGGGATTCCGGCATTCCATCGGAGGTCCTTCGTTATAAAGTCAAAGTACTTCAACAAGTTTACTTTCGAGCCTGGAAATATTTGTGGGGCTGCGCTAGTTGAAGGTGGGGGATCATTATACACTAGCAGTTCCTCACGTCACTTATGTTCTTCAAGTGTATAGTACAGCTGTTTGCCTCAACTGTGTGTAGCCATACAGTTTATCTTGCATTGATGTTTGGGTCATCTTTTTGTAGCCTTACAGTTTGTCGTATCTGTATAGCGCTGTTGTATGTCTCACTTGTGTATACTATTAAGGTTTTTCTTGCATGTGTATCCGAAAAGATCTAATAGAAGTTTCAAGAGTAATCTTCACGACATATCTCAGCAATTTCGTCAGATTATTTAGAGACGTATCGATCAGATATACGGTGTGGCTTTTAAAAGGAATGCGATGCAATACAAACGTGGAAAAAAAGTTTTTATTTCAGCAGCAGAGTACTGGGACATTAGAATACACCAACGCCCGGTATTGCTAAGGTAAATACTATCCACACATTCAAATAACGGCAACGCAAAAACACCTAGATGATATTGCCACAATAGCCTTGCTCATTTCCCCGCCAACCTTTCCTAAGTACAAATGTGACCAGTGCGTTTGCTTCCGCACCTCGACAATCTCGGTCAAAGGTCACACCCTTTCAGCTTGTGTTTTCCTAATGTCTTTTTTCCTGCATCTTTTCACGTGGAGTATTTTGCATCATCTTAACCGCATGTGTACCTTCCGTTTCGTATCAAAGTGCTTGCAAGTGCTACAAATTGGTATGTAAAAATGCAGGGAAAAATATCCTTCAGGCCATTCAAGGTGAGAGAGCATGGTCTTCACCTTCGGACGGACGTAGTAAGGCGCCTGCCTGAACCTTATGGAATGCGGTCATTGGTCAGAAGGTCGATGGGCAATGTAAGAAGTCTAATTTTCATAAAAATACTTTTTTTCCCGGCATGCCAGCAGATCAGCAGTGTTCTGTGAGCACTGAAAAGCTTGATGCTCAGGTTGTACCAGGTGAGACAGATCATGGAGGTGAAGGTGACAGCTGCTATCAGTAAAACAAATGCACTGACCCGACAGAATAGACGTGTCTAAGGAGGTCGCTGAAGCCAGCTTGCCGGGTGTGTCAGGGAATGAACGACCCACGTCAGGGAGGAGCACGGTGGGAGTTAAGCACCCAAGGCTAATAATCCTTCTTCTTCCATTCAGTCAAACCAAACTTCCGAAGTCGCGCGGCGAGGTATTAAGCCTCTTAAAACGTGTAAATGCATCACCACTAACAACACAAAATTCCATTCAGGCTTTGGATGATGCAGAGGATAAGAAACATGAGGTCACCTGGAGAAGTCCTGCATCAGAAAATCTTCTGGCTATAAACAATGTTGCTTTCCAGGTGTCTGGATTGATGATGTAGTCGACGCGGTAGAGGACCACTGTGTTAGTGCCGAGAATAATACTCTTTGATTTGCAGGTGCAAACGACACAGGCAAAGATTGGAGTTTCTGAAGAAATACCGCTATTCTGTTCGTCGGTTTAAAAACAAAACTGTTAACGTTATACTTTCGGGTTCGGCAGAGGGAATACCTTCTTCAGTAATACATTCAGCCCCATTAATAGAACTGGTAACCTTTGTTATCAGGAGAGTTTAGTTTGTAATTTTGCGGCAGCATTCTTACATGTAGCCTGACATGTTTATGAAGCATGTGGTACATACATATGGATGATTTGGTTGGGGCGCATTTCGGCAGGCTTTTCAGTGTCTACACAATGCCCGCTCCCCTCCGGATGTACATCTTACAACAACTCTTGTCTTACAGAAATGTACGCAGCATACGAAACAAAAATTTCGGTATTCAAGATGATTTCTTTAGAGGGATATTATAATGGTTAACTCTGAAGCTTGGTTTCATAGTGATAAGAGGTTTTCTTGCTGAATAGGCTATTTCAGGGTACACTCCATTTAACATGAGATATTGAGTAGGAGGTGGTGTCTTACGCATTAGTTGAAGTTAGTCTTCATCAGACGCCAGAGATAGACCATAGACTTTATCATCAGTCTGCTGAAATTCGTAATGAACACAATTCCATCTGAATGGGAGATTTTAACATAACAAAATCTAAGTGTGTAGACTCTCTAGAGTGAACTCTAGCTAAACCTGCTTGACAGTCCTGCAATACCATTAGCTAAGAAACCTACCTACGACATTAGCTTAATACGTTTAGTTCCAGCTACAGATAAGGATCTTATGTACATTGCAGTAGCTGGAGAAACGATTTGGTCTGAGTAATCACCGACAAATGACTTTCGATGTAAGTTGCTATATTACTTGTAGCGCGTGTAAATATGAAAATCGAAAAAAACACCAGATTTTAGGGATGCGAATTTTATTGGTCATCTCACTGCTCTTGACAAGGAAAGCTGGGATCACACCATCAGTGAAAACGAAATGTACGAGGCTTGGAAAGGCTTCACTGAGATATTCAAAGTAGTTGAATGTTCATATGTGTCAATCTGTAGCCGACATAAATTTTCCAAATATAAACCTAAACGGCTTAACTTTTCAATAAAGAACTGCCTGTTGTCGAAGAAAATAGAACATAAGAGACGGAAACAGAACAATAAACAAAATGATACAGTAAGTTATGTAAATTTTCTTAGACATACAAACAAACAAACCAAAATGATGTCAGATTGCACGTCAGTATGAAGCGTATATTTCCGAAAAAATCAGAGAAAATGTCATCAAATCTCACTTATGTTCGAAGGAAGACAATCATGATCCAGTCAACTGGTCTACTGACTACAGATATTGTGCAAAAGATTTAGAAATACTTTCTCCGTCTGGACTTGCAGTGAAGACGCAGATTGTATCCCAGATTCAGTCTCATTGCTAAGAGAGAAAAAAATGTTCTGCAACATATTAACACACACTTTCCAAATATACCGTTAGCTTTAAGTAGACTAAATTCAAATGGAACGGTAGGCCCTGATGAGTATTATCTGACAACTATGGAAGAAGCGAGAAATGAGAGAGTTAAACTCCTGACTGCTCTTTTTGATACGATATTTCTTACAAGGGGAACGTTTCAGTGGATTAAAAATGTCCCAGTGTAACAGAAATATTCAGACAGTCCCTACTGGAAAATCATCGCCCAGCTATTTTAACAAATGACTCGCTGTCTGGCTTTTGAAAATATTGCTCCTTTCTGGTGTATCTACTTGATATTCTATCATATCAATGATATCAATATGAATATCATTATATTTTCAGAGAGCATTCTATAGGCTGGAGTTGTATTTGTTTGAGTGGCCGCAAACAAAAAGTAGTCATTAATGGCCAAACCTTCGAATGGTTAGACGTCATGATGGTTGAGCTGCAGTGATCAGGTTGGGTCCAGTCCCCAGTCTCATACATATTAGTGATATTGGTGATGAGGTGCGTTGTCAGAAATCGAAATACTCAGGTATAACTAAACTGGGAAATGAAAGTATAGCAGAGATTTTCTTTTGATGTTGAAGGCTCCAGTCACGGTCAAAATTCCACATCAAGGCCGGGCATTAATTAGAATATAGAAAGAATTATGAAAGGGAAAAAGAAAAGAGAAGGGAAAGCATTTAGGAATTTTGGAGGAAGTGAAAAACCT
>JAUUDW010636203.1:0-11095 GCA_032361385.1 Panulirus guttatus
TCTCTCTCTCTCTCTCTCTCTCTCTCTCTCTCTCTCTCTCTCTCTCTCTCTCTTCTCTCTCTCCCCCCGTCTCTAGCTGCCTGATATCTATCAGTCTTTCGCTTATGTCTCTCTCCTTCCATCTACAACAGCGTATTCTTCACCTCACTCTCCTTCTCATGGGGGTTGGCAGGAGCGTTGAACACTCTTACCTCCCCTCTCTCGGCGCCAATCTATAAATAATCGTTTTCATCCTTTACTCCGTTGCTCACTTCAGCCATGAGCGTCATTAACCATGATCTCACTATCCACATCACCAGGTATACTTATACAGCTTAAAGAAAGCTCTTTCTTTCTTTTTTTCCAGCTTACCTCAACGGCGGCTGCGGGTTCTGGGGAAGGGCGCAGCCCTCCGAGCCGCAGCGGCCCACCCCTCCCACGGACAAGCCTCCTGACCAGCGGCAGCCGCAGGCACAGCAGCAGCCGCAGCCACGGCCGCAGCAGCAGCAGCAACAACAACTTTCGCCGCAGCAGCAGCAGCAACAGCAAACATATCAGTCTCCTCAGCAACCACAACAACAGCTACAAACATATCAAGCTAACCAACAACCACAACCACAACAAACATATCAGCCCGGCCAACAAGGGCAGCACCAGCAACCATATCATCATGACGCACTGCAAGTACAACCACAGCAACAACCATATCAAGAGCAGTCGTATCCCCAGCAACAGCAGCAGCAGCTGACATACCAGCAACAACAACAACAACTACAACAACAACATCAGCAGCTGGGCATCCCCAACCAGCAGGTGAGACGAGGCAAAAACACACACCTTAACCCCACTCCCGACGGAGTCTTGGTTCGCTCTTGCATGATTCAAAGCTTGAATGCTTTCTGTAGCCCAGGCTCTTCCCGCGAGCCGTGGCACAGCCCTCTGTGTACTGCAGCACATGCTTGAGTTGTCTATGGCACACACAACTGACCTCGTTAGCACATCACAGGTAGAATAAGTTGCGAAACAGAGAAATCTCGAAGGGCAGTCCAAACGCGGATCACTTGACGCGGAGGAAAGCAACCTTGTGACGCAGACCACATATGATCCCCAGTCACACATGTAGTCTTATAGCACAGCCCAAGGAAGAACCAGTGGGGTACAGGTAGCCTTGTAGCACAGCCTAGTTATGATCACTTGTGGCAAAGGTATACTAGCATAACAACCCTAGTATGAATCACTGTAAGACAGGTAGTGTAGTTCTGTAGCCTAGTCACGACGAATCACTGTATGACAGGTAGCCTTGTAGCACAGCATAGTCATGACCACCTGTGGTACAGGTAGACTATGTAACACACCCTAGTACGTAACCCTGTAACACAGGCAACCTTGTAGCACAGCCTAGTCATGAGTCCCTTGTGGCACAGGTTGCCTTGTATTGCCACAGATTCACGTACCACAGCTAAACTTAAGGCACAGCGCAGGTATGAAGCACCACTGGGATAGGTCGCTAGGATAGGTGGCTATGTAGTATCTAAACAGTCTTGCTCCGTCCCCTGAGTATAGATCACTCGTAACACGGACAGCGTTGGTTAGTGCCTCGGGCGTAAATGAACCATGGTTCACGTACTAGAGAACGGTTGCGATGGCTGCCATGAATGAATTGTAATTTCGGAAACGAATGAAGGACAAAGCACGCTTATGGATCGATGTTTCAAGTTAGACGGACAAGTTAACATGTAGTCCACGCTGCTTTGCTTACCAGCGTTGTAGTAGCACATGCATTCTCTACGTTAGCTGCTGCTTCCCACAGTTTCTGTTTGGAGACCCGCCACTCGAGGATTGGCTGTTATGATGCCTCCTTCTTCACTCGAGCAGCTATGATGTTATGTGGAATTCTCTCCCTCCCTCCGTCTTTCCCTCGTCCTCTGACCTTTCTCCCTTTATGAGTCGGGTCTGTAAACACCTGTGGAGCGCCGATAAATTTGCATTCCTTTTTATTTAAGATTTTTCTTTAACCAGAGATGGCCTTTGATCGGGACATGTTTTGTCGATCACTATGAATAAAAACCTTCGTTTCTAAAGGACTTTTGCCGTCAGACAGAGAGACAATCAGTCGGTTAGACAGAAGGACACAGGAACAGCACAATGATTAACGTCGCTGGTACGGCAGTGAATCAAAGGACCCGTACTCCTATAACAGGCTCGGCTGCCGAGGAGGAAGGTATGCATTAAGAGACAGAGAGAAACAGAAAACCCAAAGGAAGGAAATCTAGCAGCAGACATTTGTGCCTCACCCCGTCACATGCTTTGGAGACGTCGAGGACCATGACGAAGGATTTACCAAAATCTTTCAGGAGGGAGACTGGAAAGGAGTCACACAGGAGACGTCACTGGCAGACCTGCCACAATTGGTGACGTAAAAGACGGAAACGAGATTTAGTTAGAGAGAGAGAGAGAGAGAGAGAGAGAGAGAGAGAGAGAGTTAAAGAGAGTTTCAAAGCCTTTTGAGACAGCAAAAGTTAGAGTGATGGGCAGGATGGTCTGTTTTCTGAGAGATGGTTCGCTTCCAGGTATACGTACTTCCCAGAACAAGGGAAAGTTTGGGCTTTCAGACAGAGACGAAGTAGACGAACAAGAATTGGTGCTACCTCAGAGGTGCCCCTCCTTTAAGCCACAAGCAGGTTTGCCATCTGGACAATACTCTTTGTCCATTTGTAGCTGGGATATTATTTGGAGGTCAATGCGCAGGGAAAATACAGAAGGCAGAGACTCAGAGGGAGGAGGCAGGGAAGGGCTTGATATGGAATCCTTCAGAGTAGAATCTGAGAAAAATAAGTTGTCCAAAAGAGCAGCTTTGTAAGTTGGAACGTTAGCTGTGGACTGATCTGGTCAAGTAAGATGAGGATGGACTGAAATGCAAAAATTACTGGAGAAGCTCTTGCTTAAGAATCAGAAAGATCTATTAGTTGAAGAAGAGATCAAATCAGTCCTCTCTCTTTTTATGAAAGCTCACTTGACTCGACGAAAAACAGCAATCAAATGATTCCGAGTTGAAATGAGAAGAGTTTCATGACCAGATATGCTCCGTCCCTGAGGTGATATGTATCAGGACAACAGCAATCAAACCATGATTCAGCTCCCGAGAGCTGGCTGCTTGTGTGCCCCCACCATTAGCTAGATCAGGCAATACTCGGCAAGCTGCTGCGTCACATGATTATTTTTTGGCCATCGACAACTCAAGGGTGTGCCGTTTTGATAACTACTTCTTTCCCCACACATCGAAAGCTTTGGAACTCTTTACCCTCTCATGTCTGTCCTAATAACTACGACCTGGCTCATTTCATAAGACAAGCCTACCACTTTCTCAAAATCTTTTAATACTTTCCCTGTCTTTTCTTTTTCGTTTCTTAATTCTCTCTACATTTCAAATAGGACCCAGTCTTGATGTGGACTTTTGTCCGTTTTTGGAGCCTTCAGCAAAAATATATATGTATTGTGTATTGTCATCTGATTAACATTACGTGTCACTCAGCCAATTCCATGAAGATTGGTCATAAACAAATTTCATTACTTTAGAAAACTTTACTTTTTCGATTTGTTCACTTTTACGAAGAACATCCACTGTTCATTGCTGTTTGGAAAAAGATTAGTGATATGTAGAGTATTATCTGTACGCTTCAGTATTTCTGATAAACAGAAGGATGTAGTGAATGGGGAATGGTCTGTAAAAGAGCTACGCAAAATTTAAGAAGAGAGAGACGTTATCACTGGTAGTAGAGTCACCGGAAACTTATGAAAGACAATGTTGCTGAGGAAGGTAAACATCGAGGTCGAAAGAGAAATTACTTCCTCATAATACGACAGGCGGAGACATAAGGTATTAAGAAAACCAATGAGCTAACAGAAGTTCAGAAATTTCAGTAAAAGGAGTCTTTTGGCTGTGACTTTGCCTCCAGAGATTTATATTGTGAAGGGTCATACATAGAATGACAGGTGTGAGCTAGTCCTAACCCTGAACAAAGAACGTGCTGCTTCTTATTCTAATAGCGACAATGTTTTGGACATCTCATCGACATGATTCTTGGTAGCAAGACTTAAACACAATTTAATACAATGAACAACCGTATCCTTCATGAGAATATTCTATTGGAGAAGAGATAACCACAAATGATTTATGTGATAAAAGAAATGGAGGTGAATTGAATATCGACTATGTATCTTTAGCAAATGTGAAAATTGATTGTGAGTACCCCACAACTTTTGTATTTCAAAAGTCCCATATGGGAAGAGAAGATGATGATACCTCTACAGTAATGGGAGTATGTTTTTGTTATAGTAATGAAAGTATTAAAAACAAAAGAAGAGGTGAAATGAGAAATGTAACGTACAAAGAAATGTACGGAACAATAGACTAATGGGTCCTAATGAAGCTATTTCTGACAGGAGAACAGATAAAAAAAACTCATAGACTAATGTGATATGACAAGGACATACAAAAGTTTCAGAGAAAAACCCGTAAACTTCTCATGTAACTTAGGAAGGACAAATGATTTCAGCCACTGATTTGATGAGAAACATTTTTTGAGTCTATTCTTAAACGTAAATATGGCACCGATCTAATCACTCTGATCGGTAAACCACTCTATATACTAAGAACCCTGTACAACAAAAAGCACTTCACCTCATTTGAAGTGAAACATTTGCCCACGAGTTCTTTCTTATCCACTACAACGAATGCAACCAGACGAATGTACCTTTTAATGTAGCTTGTTAGATCGATATTATCGAAGCCTTTGAGGATTCTGAATACATTTGATATATCACCTCTTGAACTCTTCGGTAAGTGAATTAGAATCTTTAAGTCGGCCTTCATTATCTCGTTAGGTCGCCTCTACACTCTCTCTATTCTGTCTACGTCTTTTTTAAGTAGGAGACCAAAACTGGACACAATATTTAAGATGGGATGCACCAGTGACTTGTAAAATGTGAAGTTAATTTCTATACATTTAGATATGATTGCTCTAGATATACACCAAGACTTTTGTTTACCCATCTTATTGTTCTTGTGCTCAGCTTTCTCGGCCTTAGGTCACAAGAGATTATTACACCAAAGCTCTTTTCCTTATTAACATTTTGTAGCTCACCAGAACTTCTCATTTTTACTACAAATGAGCAAAACTTTGCACTTATCGATATTAGAATTCATTTGCCACCACCTTGTGAGCCCAGTCGTTTAGTCTTTCTATGCCCATTTGAAGCTGTAGACGTTCAATATCTGTTGTAGATTTATCACCCATCTTGCTCTCGTCTGCAAAGTTTCGATATCTTACCGTAAAGTACAATATCGGCGTCATCAGTATATACAGGAAAGAGAATCGTTCCCATAAGTGATCCCAAAGGAACACCACTTTCTACGTCTAACCATTCCCAAGCTTAACCATTAATCACTGCTCTTTGTTTACGGCCAGTCAAGTAATTTCTATCTACGGAGGTACAGTCCCATCTATTCCATGTGACTGAACTTTTGTCATTAACCTTTGATGCGGAACTTTATAGAATGCTTTTTGAAAATTTATATAGATGATATGAAAAGTTTACTTTCATCATGCATGATGATTATATCATGAAGGGAATCATGCAGATTTGTCAGACGTGAGCGATGTCGTCGAGAACCATAATGAGAATCGTTCATTAAGTGGTGATCTACTAATTGGTTTATATTTATTCCTAAATGATGGTTTCCATAAGTTTACCAACTACACGCGTTAAGCATATTGAACGATAATTTTCGGGCAGTGATTTGTTACCTTTTTTGGACATCGGTGTTACATTTAATAAGCTTCCCTTCTTCTGAAACTTTCCCCTATTATAAAGGGCAATCAAGGGTTTAGCTCTCATTTTTCGTTTCCTTCATTTTCCTCGGATTGAAGTTATCTGGGTCCACCGTTTCATTCCTTTTAGAGCAAATAGTATATCAGCATTGTGGGAGATGGAAAATATAGTGTGGTACACTGAGTGATGAAGTTTCCTAAACACAAGCAGAACTAGTTGCTTTAAGGAAAGTCTTAAAACAAAAAGGATACATATGCGAACTCTGAAACTGGAGTGTTTATAATTAGCGATTCTAAGAATTTCGTGACAAATTGAAAAGAGAAAAGATGATGTGAATGACGATGTATTTACAAAAGTTAGATGGAGTGTGAGTTAGCAGAGCGAGCGGCTTCTCCCCTCTCAGCAGTGTGTGGCGGGAACGAGCGTAGCGTGGCTGGCTGGCTGGCTGGCTGCCGTCCCTCCGTCCCTCAGACATCCTCACTGCTGGGTAACTGCTCCTGTTAGATTGGTTGGGAATGAAGTGAATTTCTGATGGTGAAAGATGGATGGAGGAACAATAAGGTGAATTTTTATGTGCCTAAAAGTAGAGAACAGTTAAATAGATTAGTTTAAAGGAGATATAGGGGAAAGAAGGTAAAATACGTGATCTTAAATGTAATAAAAGTATGAATAAAGCGTTATAGTGAAATATATAGAGATGCTGGAGGTTATGAATATAGAAAGAACGTGCATAGATAACTGCGGAAGTATTTAGAGAATGACGGGAAATTAATTAGGAAGATGACCATAAGAGATACAAGATGCTTTTTGTAGAGGAGACAAAAAAGAATAAATGATACCATCATTTCTTATACTCAGAAACGAAATGAACTGTTCAGGTGCAGAGTAAGACGAGACGATATAATGATTACTCTCTTTCCACTGGGAAAATTTGGATATAATGTATGTCTGCAAAATGATGTGTAGTCACTACTTAAATGAAATAAGACTGGTATTGTTGTGAAGAACGCATTTAAACATAATGAGGATGGGGTCTATTTGGCCTGGTTAGTGAGCATTTTTAAACTGACCTTGAATTCAAGTAGTTAAGATCACTGTATAACAACTCACGTAAGAGGAATAATATTCGTATTTACCTACACGTAACCAGAGATCTTGACTACAACTCGGCTATTATTAGGACAAATTTGCAATTCCTGTGACAGCAAATTTCTGTACCTGAGACTCTAACGGCTAAAGTTCAAGCTCAAAAACTTTAGAATTCTTTTAGACAGAACTCTGATGCCTAGAAATACCAATACCCAGGAATCCTTTCTCTGAAACTGTAATTAGAGGAACTGCAGTTGTCACGTAACGGGAACCTGGCCGTTGCAGATACAGGCTAATAGCTTTAGCTTCTACAAAAGGTTATTTATATGCCTTAAGGTTTCTTGTTTCATCACAATATATCAGCAATG
The DNA here is from genome assembly GCA_032361385.1 of Panulirus guttatus. Lineage (NCBI taxonomy): Eukaryota > Metazoa > Arthropoda > Malacostraca > Decapoda > Palinuridae > Panulirus > Panulirus guttatus. The sequence goes on from JAUUDW010636203.1 coordinate 7,269, forward strand.
AAAGGCTAGGCCAAAGGAAGCAGCCTTAGATTGGGTGTTGAGAAGGAAGAGCCGTATCATGCTGTTATGTCACCAGATCAGAGGAAGATGAAGAAACTATCATGAAGGCAGGTTCCGAGGACACACGGATCATCAGTAACAGGCTAGTATGTCAGCTGGTCAGGGGAGCTGAAGATGATGTACTGGAAGAAAGAAGCAGAAAGTAGGTCAAAAGAAGTGAAAGTTGGTCCTGGATGTGTTTGAAAAAGATGTTCCAAACTATAGCCAGGGCCAAATGATGCTGTCTGGATGGTGATATGACTTAGTGGATGGTGATGACGCAGAAGATGGTGGTGACACAGTGGATGGTTCTGACAAAGTATATGGTGGTGACACAATTGGTGTTGATGACAATAAATGGTGGTAACACAGTGGATGGTGATGACACAGTGTAAGGTGTGACACAGTGGGTCATGATGACACAGTGTATCGTGGTGACACAGTAAATGATGGTGACACAGTAGATGGTGAGAACCTATTATTTGAAATGTGACAAATGTTAAATCATTTCAAGAGTGAGAAAGGTGATAGACAAACGTCACGGCAGAACCCTGGAAAGTTCAGGATGCCAGCCTTTATACCTACACGTGACCGGAGATCTTGAATACAACTCGGCTTAAATCAAGACAAATTTGCAATTCCTGCGACAGCAAATTTCTTTATCTGAGACTCTAACACCTGAAGTTCTTACTTAAAAACCTTAGAATTATTTTCGGCAGAACTCTTGTGCCTGGAAATACCATTGTCTGGAAAACGCTTGTCTGAAATTGTACTTAGAGGAACTTTAGTGTTTCAGACGCCCGTGTTGAGATGGTTGCGTGTAGTTGTAACGCCTGGTGCTGCTAAGGACGTAGCTGAGATGATTGAAACTTTAGGGCTCCAAGTCTATTGTCTGGGACGCTAGTGGCTGAAACCCTGGCGTCTAATTACATAGTGATTCTCACTCCGATGTTCTCCCTGTCTGTCTGTCATCCCCCTCTCACTGCGCACTAATCCAACCTCAAAGGAAAATCTCTTCATAGTAAGGTACATTCAATCTCTCCTTCCCCCTCCCTCACTACCGTTCCATACAGCACCTGATCCTTCCAATATGTAGCAAATATTAACACATAAGTAGTACAAGGAGAATCTATCGACCCAGGACTCACCAGGATGCCAGACAACATCTGTAACTTCAGGACCAGATATACTGAATAGATCCACCAGTCCATTATCCTTTTGTTCTCTTGGGGCTGCCTGACATAGGCTGATGATGTGGGTGAATTTCTTAGAATGTCTTCACTTGAATATGAGCTCCAAAGATGGTGGACTGAAGTGGGAGCGGTGTTCGCTAGCTACGGATTCCTCAGATGTTAGAGAAAAGGACTACTTCCCGCCTCTTTCCGTTTTTTTGTTGAGGTGCTCCACACTAAAAGCTTCATTGTATAAGATTTACTTTGATCTCTCTCTCTCTCTCTCTCTCTCTCTCTCTCTCTCTCTCTCTCTCTCTCTCTCGGTACAACAGGAGGGAGGTAGGAGGGTTGAAGGTGCTAGGCAGCCACCGTCCAAGATAAATACATTACTGGCGCTACACGCCTGGGTATCGAGATGTTTAGTGTGTTGCATAAGGAGCCAGCACTTCATCTACAGCCACATTTCACTCCTTTTGCCCAGTAGCTGTCTATTCTTTCTGCGTCATTCACGAGTTGGTTGCTAGCTTTCAGTCCACAAACATACAGTTTCTTCATCTCATACATTGCATTTGACATTATGTAATTCATACGACTCACTTTTATAACTCTCTGTATATTTTCCTGCAGTTAGCACTTCACGTTAGCCCTGTATTCTGGCTAATTTTCATCGTAGGTACTCGTAGGTAGGTACTTTACTTCATAGGGATTAAAGAGATGTAGTATCGGAACTATCAGGAGGGTTAGAAGCGGGTGCACAGCGAGCCAAATCTTCACTGGCTGTCAACTGTCAAGCGACTTCATTAATCGCAGATGCTGCTACTGTTCCCTAGTCTTTATCATTACTCACTAGTCTCCCTGTTATGGGAACAATCTCTTGTTTAGTGATCCAAAGGACATCCAGACACGGCCCTTCTTGTCCATTCATCTGATGCTTTTCATTTATCGCGTCTTCTTACCTCTTGCTCATTCCCATGGGACTCCTCTTTACTGGTTTGATTCTGTGTTCATACCCTTCCATTGTGTTCTTTACTTCCTTACTTATCTCTCCCATCTGATGGTACTTTCCATGATTCTCCATCTGATTCATCAGTTTGTTTCCTCCTCCAGCTGTGTTAACTTATGATCCTGTTTCTCAGTAATCTCAAGTAATATTTTTCCACTGTTTTTCTTTTTTTAATTCATTGAGATTCGCAAAAAAAAAAGAAACTCACCTCTTTACCTCCTTCTTATGGATCTAGTCATCACTGTGTTGTTTGCTGGAATCCATTTCTGAAATACAAAACCTCAGAATTCAAACCAGGCTCATCAGCTGCAAAGTTGCTTATTAGTGATAAATAAGTACTTATGTTTTATCTAGCCAGAGTTACATTCCTTCATGGACCTTCGTCTATTGATTTCTTTACACACTTTGTGAAAACAACTTAAATTATATCAAGCTTTTAATGTTTACATAAATGATTGCTTTAAAGAGCATGACTTACTGTCTATGGCATTATTACGTAAACGTTCCATCTGTAATACCTGGCCTTCTGATATCCTAACGCTGTCACACTGAAAGGAAATAACACATGTATCATTCACGGGTCCCTCTAAAATCTACTCCTTCCTGCTACTTGCACAAAGATACCTGGGGATGCTGTAGTCCGTACAAATCTTGGAGAGTTGGGAGGCGCTTCTGTGTACTGTTGCTGTTCTCTCTCTCTCTCTCTCTCTCTCTCTCTCTCTCTCTCTCTAGCAACGAAATTGATTCCTCCCTTGCGTAGCAAATCATATGAGGAGAGACGTCGAGAATTAAACTTGTTCTCCCGCAGCAAAAGGCGCCTCCGGGGCAAATCAAGAGAATGTTTTAAGATACTTAAAGGATTCAGTAACGATGATATTGAATATTTCTTTACGGTAGCGCCAGCATTACCGACAAGAGGAAATGTACTAAAACTTAAAGGTCACCGAGCTGATCTGGGGTGTGAGAGATATTTCTATACCTCCGACGTCATTGATATGTGGAATAAGCGCCCAGAATTTTTTGCTCAAAGCAGCACCCTTAATATCTTCAAAATCAGGCTTGATCATCACTTTTCGTTATCCGATATTGAATAATTCATTTAATCATCATGCTACCTTCCCACCACTGATCTCTCCCTGGCCATGCAGCGGTAATATACCAACATTGATTAACCCAAGCCACCTGCTTCAACATCATGAATAATAAAGGCATGGTAAGTCGAGAGGCTGGAGCTCTAGCTTATCCTTACTATTGTCTTTATAACAAAAAGTGAATCGATGCATATCGTTGCTGATGGGATGCATGACATATTAACGTTCAGTCTACCTTATGACTTTCCGATAAAAATTTATTTCCGTATATTAATCCTGCAAGGTATTTTTTCGACCTGCTTTCTGTCCGGCATGATGTCGGAGGGAGTGGAGGGTGGCGAGAGGGCCTTTGCTTTGGTATCTTTTTCTTCTACTGCTTTTAAGATTTTTTTCGTTAGTAGTAGTGTTCAGGCCAGACCACCTCACTTGGACCTTGGATCTGTGAGGTCTGTGTATCTATGTAACTCTCTCTCTCTCTCTCTCTCTCTCTCTCTCTCTCTCTCTCTCTCTCTCTCTCTCTCT
>JAUUDW010636214.1:0-11095 GCA_032361385.1 Panulirus guttatus
GCAAAATATGTAGGGAAACGTCTCGTCTTTCGAGGAAACAGAATGTCTAAAGAAAAAAAAAGGTTCTAAATGTTTGGAATATGAGACTGAGTTCGTCGTGAGGGTGTTCACATACGAATTAGCTTTTACAGACCACTCGGAAAAGAGGGACGCTTGTGGCGATTGGATGCATGAGTTATGGATATGGACTAGGTTGTTCTTTGTCGTTTGCGGTCTGAAGCTTGTAGCTGTATAACGTGCTTAGCTTGCCTTGATGTAGTGTGTGACATGTAACTGTTTCCTTCGTTTGTGATGTGCAATACAGTTTTTTTTCTATGTGTTGCAAGCTTACGGATGGCATATTAACGGAATGTAGTTTGGGTTGTGTGCCTAGTACTCTACAGGTGGCTGAGGGTGTCGTTGTTCTTCGTGAAGCAGTAAAAGTAAATTTCCAATTGCTATTTTTCACTTTATTTTCAGAAATTACACGAGTGAGCTTTCGCCTTCCTTGGGCATTACAATAACACAAATATCTAAACAAAATCAGTAAACCAAAATATTAAGTTTCTTCATTTGTTTTGCAATCATCTATGTACAATTAAGTTCATTCTGAATACATGTGGTTATAAAGTGGGTTATAATACCATATACAGATAGAAAATTAATGAGGCAGATGGCTTTTGATTCTACTATAAGAGAAAGTGGAAGAGGACCCACCCACTTTGTGCAAGGTGTACTCCATACTGAGGTGAGACCCTTGTACACATGAAAGAGCAGTTTATAAGAAAAATAACTGATTCTGTGATGTTAAGTCTGTTGAAATTCTAACATAAAGTAGAGGGTGTGATTATACTCAATATCTTTGAACTTCAATGTTTTGAAATTTAACAGCTTGAAGCAGGTGATCAAAATGGTATCCTTGGCATCATGTTGGAAAATCCACTCAGCCTTGCATACATGTGCAAGGCTGAGTGGGTTTTCCATGTGACAGCTGGTAACTTATACTTCAGTAAAAATTCAAATTACTAAACAATGATGCACATTTCCTGATACAGGTCCATTGTTACAACCCACATCTCCTGCAGTCATTAATGACTGTATGAGGAAAGTCATAAGAAATATCTCAATTTTACAAACTACCTTCAGCACCATATCTGCAAAAGTTACAACTCCTATGAGAACTATTTACAAAGAAGCAAATGGAATATGTCAGCTAGTCTGCCCATATACACATGAGGAGAGAACAGATAAAACATACTTTGTGCAATTACTATATAATCCAACTCTTCAAGCTATGGGATGAAACAAAAAAATATCATGGAATTACAAAAAAATGAAAAACAAAATGCCTTACCAAGTCTTTTGATCATTGTCACAAAACAGATGCCTGTCATAAATGCATCATAGCCTGCGTCATGGGCTTTACTGTTCTCTCCAATGCTGTAGCTTTCATATCCATCTTCAATAATAAATTTTGGAGGAGAGTATTTGCAACACAAATCACTATGCAGTGCTCCTAAAGATGTATTTGGAATGTCTACACTGAAAGAAATATAAATGTTAGAAATTTCATGAAAATACATAGACAAAAATTATTTCCCTTAAAAATATCTGCTTAATCATAATACTGTCATGCAAACCATCCCAGTTTGGAATAGGTTTGAGCTTTTCCTTAACCATTCCTTATTCATCATATATTCCATTTTTTATAATATACAAACATCAACCTCCATTGATGATGATTGCAATTTCTAGGCTACTAAATGAAGGGACTTGATCCAGACATGAAGGTATATCAGTTCTCCTGATCTCCCATCTCCGATTCACCTCCCATCTCCCTCCATCAACCCCAGCATAAAACAGAACCACCCATCACTCTTAGACCCGTTCATTCAATTCACTCATCACTCCATCATCACCATTATTATTATCATTATTATCAACATTATCATTATTATCATCATAATGATTATCATTCTTTCTTTCATACATATTCGCCATTTCCCGCATCAGCGAGGTAGCGATAAGAACAGAGGACTGAGCCTTATGAGGGAAAATCATCCTCACTTGGCCCCCTTCCCTGTTCTGTCTTTTGGAAAAGAAAAAAATAGAAGGGGAGGATTTATCATTATCATTATCATTATATTATCATTATCATTATTAATAATCATCATTACTATATAACTCCTTGACCCCTTCCCCAAAGGTTCCACCAGCTTCAAGGATATACTGTAATCAGTAGCAAGGAGAGGCTGGACTCTTCTGGAGTTAGAAGTTCATCAACTAATGTACTCTGATAATACAACTTCAATGATGGTGAATTTTCACTAGCGGCATAGCCAAAAGCAGGTGGAGTTCGGTAATGCTGCCAACCCATCCATAAATGGATTAAACAACAATGGTGACATCATGCACCACTAAGTCATTAAGCTAGACAAGGATAAAGTGAGGAAACATACGAAAGAAAGAGGAAGTATCATGATGATATGTAAGGTCCTGTGAAAGGAAAGGGATTTGAGGAAGAGATTGTGTCTCCTTAACAGATATTGGGAGAAAGGATGCTGTAAACAGACACTTAGAGAAAAATTATCATTCTTCATCAGGAAATGTATACTAATGAAAGAAAAGAGAATAATCAAATGATGGAAAACAGCAGAAGAGGTGATAATAGTTGCACTGCTATTTGTATACATACCAGAAGGGAGGATCCTTTGCTATGAGTTTAGTATCATATATTGTAGGAATGTTGGACTTGATAACGGTCTTCAACTCTTCCCACTGGTCTGGTAGAGGCTGAACCATCTTGTCAATTACATGCAGCAAATCTAATACGCAATTATGACCAATTATTGGCTTTCTGCTCTCCAAAATCTTTCGTATGACATGAGTAAAGCCAATCTGCAAAAGATAATTCACAAAAGCATAGGTACAATTTTGCAGTATGAAGCACATCAATTATCATGAGAAAACTAAATCCACAACTGACTAACAATTGTCTGGCTACACTAAAATGAAAAAAATAAAGCTTAGTACTTGTCAAAACAACAATGATTCTACAGTCACAGTAAAAAATAAATTAGGACAATGATTAGGACAAATGCTAATGCCTTCCAAATTACATAGTAAAAAGAGAATAAATGAGTAGTATAAGATAAAGTGTACTGTGAGTACTGTACATCCCTGTCCAATGTTTTTATATATAGGTACATACTATGAATACTTATGAAGAAGCTGGGGTAAACGACGGAATAGTCTGAAGGGTCTGATTGTGGAGAGAGAAGCAGTGGGTTCAGCACAATAAATATGACAGCTCGAGAATGGATGTGAATGAATGAGGCCTTTTCTTTATCTGTTCCTGGTGCTACCTTGCTTATACAAGAGTGAAAAATTATGAAAGAAAGAAAGATGTATGTATGTTTGTATGTAAGTATGTATGTTTGTATGTAAGTATGTTTGTATCTGTGTATGTGATTACCAGTAATGCCTAGCTCAGCAACAGGGTTACGTTTCTGGAAACCTGTCACTAAGTGACCCACTTTTAAAGAACAACTGAAACCAAATACATAAAAGGGGTTGTGTTCCTAAGCAGAAATTATCCATCTCTAGTGCTTAATCATGGAGTACAGATGAAACAGCATAAGAAAAACTTACACATTCTCTTATCATGTAACTGAAATGATAATTCTTCAAAATTTACAAGAAAATAGTGTGATGAGGCTTGAGGTAGCAGTGGAGTAGGATTAGGTGAAGAGAGAGGTTTACTAGAATAGAGAGAGAAAGAGAGAGGGGCACTGTGTAATCATGTTATATTTCCCAATAATATGTGTTCCATTCTGTTAAATGTATATTAATCTATATAAATCATTTAAATAAATCTATATATGTTATCTACATATATCTTCCTTGCTGCTGGGAGAGTGCAAAAATGAAGAACTGAAAGTCCCCACCTTAAGAACATCTGACCTACAAAACCCATAGTAAAGGACAAACTCCAAAAAAATACCTCTATATTCAATTCCTAGTTCGACATACCAATGATCACCTAAACTTATGAAACATATAACTATTTACATGTGCATTTTTTCATTAAATCTTACTTGTAGTATTCTATTAACCATATTCATTTCAAAACACAATACTTATTACATTACCAAAAGCAAGTATCGATATTTACTTTGATTTTTTGTGAATTGTCATTATTTCTCTATATTTTGTGATTCACAAACAATTCAACTTATGCAGAGAGTTCAGGAACTTAACCCATTCATAAAACTGGGACTCCCAATACTCCCTTTAAGCATTCTGATGGTTATTGGCCAGCTGAGTTGAAAAAATTGGCAAATAATGGGGAAGTTTTGTCTGACATGTCAAAACTTGCTTCCTTAATTACTGGTCCACTGCGTACTGCACCCCAGATTTTTAAATGTTCCAGACCATATACAGCACACTTAGAGTTATCTGTTGGAGGCAGCCTTTATCATACATAAAACACCAGCAATCAATGGATTAACACACATTCTCATGACAATACTCTCAATCTTAACTTTCTTACTAACATACTTGCAGATAATATATAACTATCCATCTATCCATCTATATCTCTGATGCCTGTACCCTCAGGAACTCCCAAGAATGGGGTGGCCATATCAAAATGGTCTCCACTTATCCATGTCCTTACATGCCTCCCTTGGATACACCATTCCACACATTCTTCTCCTATTTATCTCCCTCCATGACTCTTCCACTCTATTTCCCTATGTCACCGATGGTCTTCCTCACACACCAACTCTTTTAATCATACTACCATACACTCTCCTTGTAAAATCCATGTCATGCACAAAATAATTTCAAAATATCTGAACTAATCAACAGCATCCATTTTTCCATCTTAAACTGTCAATCAGTTTCAAAAGTATGAAACCTGCTGTATTCTAATTCATTTTCAACATCTTCCTTCTTCAAAATAATATAAAGTGACACAAAGATTTTTTGATTCTCTTCATTTATATTCTAAATACGTATATCCCCATTTCACCAATTCACATGGGTGTAGTAATGTAAAAATTGGTTTCCACACTACATCGATTTTTGTTGATTATTTACCATACCCTCTGTTAATTATATAAAAAAAGAGAAATGCAACATACCTGTTTATCTAATTTCTGTTCTCTCTCCTCTTCTAGAAATTTAGTTCGCGACTCAGCAGAATCAAACTTGCGTATCTCAATATTTCTTTCACTGTTTGTGGTTATGCTACGAATGAGAATATTTTGGTATTTAGCCACAATATTGTTGTACAAGAGCTTACGAAAAAAGCCTGAAATGGTAGTGCCAGGAATCACAAGAACATCTTGAGACTTGTCCATCATGAACACATCCATTTTTGCTTCAGTTTCTTCCAAAAATTTTTTAGCACTCTCCTCCGCTACCTATAAAACAACAAAATTTTTTAAGATTGTTGAATTTTAAGTAAATCTTATACTTCATATACCTTTTTCTGTTTAATAAAAAGGCAGGTGCTAAAGAATTTCTTACAACATCAAACATGTTTCTTACTCCTACATTCTGTCTTCCTACTTCATCTATGGTCTCCTAAGTTACTCCTACCTAGTTTTGTAACACAATCCCTCTAATTTCATCATTCCTCCCTATACTCATTTTTCCTATTCATCATACATCCTTTAACTCTTTCATCATGCAAGGTTTCTGTTTTGTGTACTCCCTGCACACAAAGAAAAAAGAAATCAAAAAACTTTTTTTCCTATACACAGTACCTCTGTATCATATTCCATCAAAGAAAATATGCAACAGAAAAAAGTAGTTTTCTGTATATTCGTGTGGCAGGATGCTGAATTGACAAGGACAGGACTTGGCTGGTGGCAAAGATCCTCATTACTCATGAAAGATAATTATGGTGTGATTTCATTTTACACATATCTAAACAAATTATACACTTTATGGTTTTCTTCACCACAAGTGATTTCACATATCTTACCCATTTAATATGCATATTTCTACCATGTCAAGTACATACATTATTCTATATCATATGTACATTAGTTAAGAATCTACATAACATTACAGACATGATCTTTTATTATTTGATGACATACTGCACACTGAGGAAAGTGTAGAAAGAGAGGTCACTACCTTGGAGTCCAAAGAAGGGCATGTTTGAAGGTATCGTAGTCCTAACAGTGTCATCTGGGCAAAAGGCTTGGACTCTAAACAGGAAAGTACAGAATATGGTGAATGTGTTGGAAATGAAGTGTTTGAGGACAATATGTGGTATGAGGAGGGTTGATCAAGAAAGAATGACAGGGTAAGAGAAAAGTATGGTAATAAGAAGAGTATGACTGAAAGACCTAAAGACGATGTGCTGATATGGTCTGGACATACAGAGAGAACGAGCAATGAGAGGTCAGCCTCAAGGGTGTATGCATCAGAAGTGAAGGGGACAAGGAGAAAGGTGAGACCAAACTGATGATGGAAGGAAGGAGTGGAACATGTCTTGAGTGCTTGGAGCTTGATCATACAAGAGGGTGTAAGGTATGTATGAAATAATATGAATTGAAGCAATGTGGTATACAAGGGGCAACATGATGTCAGTTGACTGAATCAGGGCATATGAAGCAGTAAGGGGAAACCATGGAAAGATATATGGGGATTGGTTGATTTTTTGGTGTCATATAAATGAGTTAGAAAGTGGATGAGAGGGAATGAAGCCACTTCTTCATCTGTTCTAGACACTACCCTGGCTAGCATGGGAAACTTGGAATAAGCATGAAATAATATGATTGTGTAGCCAAAGGTTTCCTTCCAAGAAATGTACTGCTGTCACTTAATAGGGAGTCCCACTACAGTATTAAGTATCAAAAACATAAATATGAAATCTATACTTTAGCAAGTATGTTCCAAAAGAAAATAAAAGTAGCACAGTTCAACAGCACTGGCTGACTGGCTGAAGAAAACACTAGATCAACCTAAATTGCAAAATGCAAGATAATATGTGGCTGTGGGAGAAACAGCACTGTGAATCAAGCAAGATACTTGATGAGCAATATGTATTACAACTGAGCCCTGCCTCAGGAAAAATCTTTTAAGTATTCATATGCAAGAGTATGCCAGTTCTTTATATAAAGTGACAGGCAAACTATGCTCCAGTAATGGCCACTTTGAGTGGAAGGAAAATATAGTAAGAAAAAGACAAGAAAATTATCTAGAGCTCATTAGGTGTTTGCAGACCTAACTTTTAAAGGTATAGTAAAAATGTCCAAGGAAAATGGGAAAATAAAAGATAGTATAAAGTCCCATAACTTCACTGTTTGATGGAGGGAGGTAGCATAATGGTCAGTCCTTGTATGACTGGTCTCTACACAAGAATAAAGGGAAACAGCAATTAAACATGGGTCACAGGTCCAAGCCCTGGTGGCAGGGACTCATCAGACAGTCTATATGAGCAGTGACCAAAATAATACCTATAGAAGGCAGTAATGTCTTGATGGGGAGAGAAATCATCAGCAACAGAAACATGAGACACTTGGCTCCTGTGAGCCTCAAAGCGCTGAGATATAGATATACTATAGATATACAGTGAAAGGGTTCCACAGAACATCAGTGTTGTTTGCACCACAGCACAGTCACTGGGAATGAAATAATAATGGATGGAAATATTGTTTGGAAAAATCAAAATCATCTGCAATAAGCTCACTAGCCAAAGGTGGAATTTTCTTTAAGTTAGGAGCCATGTCAAGGACCATGTTAAAACTTTTTAAAAGGAGTATATCCCAAGCAAAATTCAAGCTCAAGAAATGATTAATAAGCCATTTAGTTCTTTACATTCTGGTAAACAAATGTATAAAGTGTACAGTTAGATATGTCTGACCTAACTTTTCAGATCTATACAGTTTGATATGCCTGACCAAGCCTTTCTGATCAGGTCAAATCTTGTTACAGTCAGGTTAATTTCAATGTCAAGCCATATCATAAGCAGGTATGTTTTCAGATCTTCATCTATACTATCATCTCCTCTACACACAAGAAAAATCTACTCTAACATAAGCTGTAAAACTTCAGCTACTATATGACATATACCATAACAAAGGCAGATGTAATATTATACATGGGACAAAGTTTTTGAAAATTCCAAACTTATCATTCAGCTCTGAACAAACTAATCTACTGAAATATCATGGATATATCCATTTTCAACATCTATTTTCCATATTTTTTACTAACCTTTAAAGGAGATGGCATCAATGGTTCTAATGACTTGACACTATATTCTGCTCTTGTCTCTGCTTCTTCCATCAAAGAAAGGTACGAGAGACCACCTTCAAAAACAAAATAATCTAATTCACAATCTGCAGGAAATCTACTCATATATCAAGAAATTTTCATAAAATGAGTGCAGCATCTTTATTCTTCATTGCTCAGCCCTATCTCCTATATAATTTTCACACAAGGAAACTGCACCATACATTTACATCTGAGAACATTTTTATCAGACTTTTCTTATGTCACCCATCTTGCAACCCTCACCAACTCGGATTCTCATGAACTCTTGATTTTCACACAGATTATGTTCTTTATGTAAAGGAAGAACGTGAAGACTGTGAAACCGGAGGGTAACTCCTTACAGGAAACTTGGGGAGCATTCTGATTTCAAGTTTCCATCTTCCTGTCGACCAACATTATCAAAAACAACCAAAAAAATACCCCATTGTATTATAATGTACTACATATTACTAATCAAGAACATTAAGTTTTATACAATATACTAAAATACTAAAATACACAAACACAATAGCATGCCACTTTACTGAACTAATTACTGCATTGAGCAGTCAAGAACAAAAGAGATTCAAGAAGAATAATGAATCTTACATGGCAGCAGACACCATCTCAGTGAGACAGAGGCTTTATTTTGCATATAACATGAAAAAAAAATTCAGATCCAGATGATCTAATTGAAATTCACCGACACTCTATGCAAAACATACAACTATAACACATAACTAGCTATAACTGACAAGTCTGACCGCAACAGATTCTATTAATTTCTCTCAACAACAGAAATAAGTAAAGTATTGAAACAGTGAAGAACACCAGTAAAAAAATTACATGAAGTATATTGCAGCAGTCATATCCTGTTTTCATCATCTGTAAGCAAGTCAGTTTTTGATCCCAACAAGCACTGGCTAAGCATGTTCTCCTGCTTTTTCTTTTTTCAAACATTAGCACACCAGGCTGGTACTTATTGTCTTTCCAGGAGGTACTATCATCGATTAGAGTAACTTGCACAACACAGACCTGGGATAACTCATCAAAATCCCTCAGTTTATCACAATACCCTAAAGAGGAAGGAGGCAAGGCTTAAAAGATGATGAAATTGAGGAAATACTGAGAGAATATGGCTCTTATGATTGTGAACATAACAATGTGAGAGTAGGAGAATGATTAAAAAAAATTATTTGCAAACAATTACATAACATAATTTGCAGTATAATAAAAACAATTCATAGTCTAACACACGGGTTTCCTCAAGACGATAAACAGACTTTCTGAAATTATTGACTTTCCAATGACCTCTTGGTCATGAGCATTTCAGATCAGTGATACTCAAATGTGACAGATAAAGATCCAGATTAAAGATCTTTTTAAGCCACAGCCATGGGTCAAGACATCACTGACACAAACCAAAGTCAACACTGCAAACCACAGTAAGTGAATAATGGAAGGAGACTCATTGCTTGGTGCTACCTCATCCTATCCTAATGACATGACATCATAGGCTTGGGTGGGTTGTGGGTACCTATTCACAAGCACCTGCCAGCCATAAATATTATGGTGGCTGAAGAGGGTGAACAGATACACCCTAGTATTGGGGATGAAGCAGTGGTTTAACCCCATATGAGCAAGTGGTCTCTCATACGCTCTTAAGGCTTGTCAACATGAGAGGTCAAATGATACATTTAAAGGTGGTACATGCCTATTATATACATAATATATATATCTACATAAAATACTTACTTTTAAATAATTTGTTGAAATCAAATCCATTATCAGCTAAGAATCTAAGACTGTTATTGTCGTAGTATAAAATCTCTCCTGTTTTCCCAAGTAGGTAGAAGCAGAATGTTGCATGTCGATATCTGAAAGCAGTTACCATTATCACAGACCACCAAACAGTAAAGGAAAATCCTATTCTAAAAGTAAAGGATAGTAGGCACCATATTCAGATACTCAACATAGTGAAAACAATTAAAAAGGACTCAGTATAAGAGATAGTGAAGTTGTACAATCGTAAGAAAAATTAGTGATTATTTCATTCATTCTACATATACAAATAGAAAATTAGTGAAATAAAGCATTCTCATCAATCTGCAATATTTCTTTTTTCTTATGTATTTACTTGCTTTTCTCACTATTCTCTGAAACAGCAACAGGAACAAATGACTGAGCTAAGGAGGAAACATCCTCATTTGGATCCTTCTGTTCCAACTTTTGGAAAGGGATAATACATGTGAGAAGGACTTCCATCCCCTTCTGCCCCTCATAGGTGCCTTAAACATCATGAAGGAGATGAAGCAGGAAAATTCTATTCATTCATCTATCATCACTCAGTTTCCATTACCATGGGGTGGATCAGGTAAATAATACCTCTAAATGTCATTCACATTAATCCTCAATCCATACCCAGCGTATTAAGGTGAAATATGAATTTCCAACTTATGAAGACCTTCTTAATTTCTTAACAACTGATGTTCATCTGTCAAGTGAGACACAAAACTCATTCTTCACAACTCTAGATTTTCTTATGGTGAGCACACTGCACTAGCCCTGCCTTTCGGCAAAACAGCACAAGCAATAGATAGCAGTAGTAGGAAGGTACACTCGCTCCAAAAACTATTGGTGCACGTTATGATCGACAATTTTGAATTGATTCGTGAGCGCTGTTATTTTTCTGGCTGCTGGTAAGTGATACGTTATTACGCCTCTCTCCACTTGGTAATATTGCCATTTGGCTGATAACGACCTATCTCTCACTCTCATTTCCTAATAATATTACTTTATGCACTTTAATTCATTAATAGTAAATAATTTTGCATTTTTA
>JAUUDW010636225.1:0-18618 GCA_032361385.1 Panulirus guttatus
ACACGTCCAGATGTCTCTTTTTATCATTTTCTATCCACTACTCCTTTTTCTTTTCCTTGTGATTCATTCTATAGAGTAGCCTCGGGTGTGGGGTCTACCTAAACTTGCCTGATAATGTCCTAAAAGATTTGTTGAGAAACCTTCTCGTGACGAGAACATGTTAGACTTAGTTAGGGCTACAAATGAGGCTCTTGTGTACAATGTTGAAGGAGGAGATAAGGTTTGCACAAGTGATCAACAACAAATTGCTTTGAATAATGCTGGTCAACATCAAAGTCGTGGAAAAATAACAGAATTCAAACATAGAAATGTTTATCATCTGCGCATTACTCTTGAGAAGCAAAACTGGAATGAAAACGGTGTGGATGTATCCTGGAAAAGCTAATGTATCACAGTCAGACTAGTGGAGGGAATTTATGTGCCAGTGCGCAACAAACTATCTTATTTTTTTCGAAAACTAATCCAAAAATGGTGTAATAGTGAAGTAGAGTTACCCGTTTTCTTACAAGAAGCGCTTAAGAAACTCATAGGGCTCAATAACCAACATGATTGAGCATGTTATGTAAACTTGCCTGGAAGAACTAAGAGCATTATACGACAAAGTAAACGTTAGTATTAAGCAATTACTGCTGAAAACATCGCAAGACACACCAAAAAAAATTATAATCATATAAAAAAAATAGGTCAGGTATTACCTAAACAGGTGTTCCATTCATCACAGAAAACGATGACTTAACTGAAGACTATGGCTGGATTAGAAAATATTTTACATCTTGACGTACAAATAGAAGACAAACTGTCAACAACAAAATGGAATGAAAGTAAGTAAAATGGCAGGTGGAACACCACCGTCCTGAGCACGTCCTCAACCCTCGGGCCAGGCGAGGCCTACCGGACAGCTGGCCAGGTAATCACTACCTGTGCCCCGCTGGCCGCAGGCTTAGGCCTGACTGATGGCCTTGGGTTCGCTCGCAATTTTCGTGGGTAAAAGATCCAGGGAATGACGTGGCCCGGTCTGGATTATCAGGCTCGCCGTGTAACCCCAGTTGGTACCTTCTGTATAAGTTGGTGCTGGAGATTTTGTTGGTGCAGAACCTGCTGATGAACAGCCTGCAGCTGGACAAGCTACTGCTGCAAAACCTACTACTGGTCTACCTGCTGTGCACATTCTGCTTCTGGACAATCTGTTGCTGCACAGCCTGCTACTCTACAGCATGCTGCAAAACAACCTTTGCAGCACAACCTGCTGCTGGACAAACCTCATACCTATCACAGGCTGATGACTGTCCATGGTAATGGTGACTGGCTGGGATGATAATGAGTAGCCGTGGTAAATGTGACCAGCAAATGGTAACTGGTCAAGAGAAAAGAGGAATTAGGTCGAACAAGAAGTTTTTGATATGTCAGCAAATTACCTGCTGAAGGAACCAAGTCGCTACCTACTTACTGTACTTCTACCTACTTAATGTCGTTTCTTCCACTTACTAATGACCGCTAGGTTGGACATGATTCTTCAGCCCTCCTCTTCAAAGCCTATTACAACGCAACTACAGCATCAAAATATTTACCCCAGTGTTATTTTGTTTGTGACATTTTTTCCTCTCCACGGTATATTCCAATGTTTCATGATCAGGATCTTTGTAGACGGTGATTACCTTATCTATGAAGATATTATATGGTCTGCATATCTTAGAGACTTCTTTTGAATCACCAAGGAATCTTCTCTGGCGCCGGGAAGAATTACTGGAGTTCCTTCAACCTTCACCCATATAACGTGTTCCTCAGTTACGGTTTTAGTCTTGTAAATTAGTTTCCTGTCCTCCCTCCTGCCTACGTAAATGATTGGAGGTAATCGCTGTGAGTTATTAAGTTCATTTTGATAAGTTATACACTCTAAGTTCACCGAGGACAGCATATAATTACTCTCAGAGATGGTAGAGACACAGATGATATGTAACGTTAAAATGGTCCATCAGCAGCGTAGGTATGGAATAAGAACTAGTGATTTACGTTTACGCTTAGAGTAGGAAGTTTTGACAAGAATAGTCAATGGCTTAACTATCTCATTTTTCGCTTCTTTCATTGTTCTCGGATAATACTTGCCATTCTCTGTTTCCCTCTCTCTCCCACTCTCTTTTCTACATTAATTCCATCTGATGCCGATGGAACAATTTGTACTTTTATGCTGCAGAAAGTTTTCCAGTCTCAGCAATGGAACTAGATTCGGGACATGAATTGCGTCTTCAGACGTAAACATAGCTACAAAAAGCGCATTAAAATTTTTGTCATGGGTCCTTTTGTCTTGAACCAAGTCAATCACCACTTTCCATAATTAATGGACCATTTAACTGGGTAATGACTCTCTTGCTTTTAACATTACTATGAAACTCCTGATGGATTTCTTTGCTATTCTCAGCAATATGCATCTCATACTGACATTGCTTTGACATCTAACTTTCTCAGTTTTTCTCCTCAAATTTACATATTGTATTTTAGCATGCTGGGTATTGGTCTCTGAGTCTCTAATGCGTTTGTTTTATCGTTCCATCATTTCGGCTTCGTTTTGAAAAAAGACCATGTATCATGCATGGGCACATATGCTCCGTCTTCTGCTTTGAAAATGTTCCTGAAACTCTTCCACGCTACGTCTACAGCATTTTCGTAGACGATTAAGCTACAGTTCTTGGTAAATCATTAAAGTTTTCAAGTCTAATTTTTTTTCCTTGACTTTTATGTTTACCGGCATTACATGCTGTATACTGAAGGTTAACTCAAAAGTAATTTGTCCGTGATAACTTGTTCAAACTTTTCTCAAACTTCAGAATGATTCAAGAGATCCTCATTTGTAGTTAGAACTAGATCTAATATATTATAGACGCGAATAGGTTTCTCAACGAATTCTATGAAGGTACTATCAAGCAAATTTAGGAAAAGGCCACACGAATCTGTTGCAAAGGGATTCTCCCTACTTAAATCTCCCTTTATGATCGAATTTCAACTCAACACAGATTTCGAAACTGTGTCATTCAAAACCATGAGATCTGGTAAATAAAAGTCCACGTCACAATTTAACAATATATTAAACATGTTAAGGGATGCCAAATGAAGCAGCAGCTAACATAAGACTAGCTTACATTTCTCAGACTTTAACCAGTAAAGTCTGACACTCTAGACATAAATTAATATTTCATAGAAAGTAATAATACAAACTGTACAAGTTGCCCCCTCCCTCGTGTCTCCCTTCCCCCTCCCTTGGTAGTCCATCTAGTAACTAACACTTTGGTAAGTCCAAGAGAATTCGCAGTGGATTCTCGACATATGATTCTTGAAGTGGTTAGATGGCAAGATGGGAGCTCTTAAAGGACTAATGCTACACATCCCCTTGAGAACCACGGCACGACCCTTGAACTCCAACAGGACGTTTCTTGGGCACGATGGCTTGCTTGCTTGCCTAAGCGATCGTACCCAAGGCTCGTATCGCCTTGCTCAGAGGTCGTACCGTCGTGCTCATGGGCTTAACGACTGTACTGTTCAGACAGGTGGTTGGAGAACGGCAGCGACTTGACACCCGCCAAACGAGAGGCCGTCAAGCAGCTACCGCGCTCATCAGGTGGTGATGGACCCGATCCAGTCCAGGTAGTGGCCTCATATTCTGGTGATGGACCTGATCCAGTCCAGGTAGTGTGGAACGTTGGTGTAGACGCCTGGAACCCCGCGTTCACCGCAGCCGACGCCCCAAGACACCAAGCCCACCAGCTGGACGGTGCCGTCGCGGCCATGGCACACCAGAGGGCTCCCGCCGTCACCCTGTGGACGGACAAGGAAAGTCTGAGAAAGTGAAGACAATCTAGGACTGTGGATGCTGGCGAAAATGGAGAATCCAGAGACAGAGAAATGACTCGGAAGCTGACGAATCAGGAGTGCTGGACTTTACAGTGTTGCTTCGAAACTAAGAACGTTCATAAAGAGGGAAGTCGATAGGCGTAAGTCCTTGATGATTTCCGGTACTGGAAAAGGACCACATTCCAGCTAAAGAGAATATGTCAGCTGAGGAAGAAACACTTACTGCAAAAAATACTAAAGGAGACAAGCCAAGTGCAGTTTCAGAGTATGACCAGAGACATAACAAAAGCATAAGGGAGATGGTCAGGAATGATCACTTTAAGTGTGGAGTTCTGCAGTCAGGAGGCACACTTGAGCAGGTTAAGAAACTTGTAGACAAGAAGGAATTCAGTGCTGAATACAGTGCTGAATACATCATAATGAAAGAAGAATGACAGAGATGAAATGAATGCAGTCATCAGAAAGAAAATGGGGTACATGAAAGGAAGGTAGAGAGTAGAACAGAACCATCAGGTCACGGAGGTCGATCTGTTGCGAGTGCCAGATTAAAAGAATATACCTAAAGATGGACTTGATCACAACCTTCAAGATTCTAGACCAGTTTGGTGAAGGCTGCAGTGAAGATATCTTTGGAAAGTACAAAAACAGACAAACTAGAGGCCATAACAAGAGACTAATCAGAAAACGAGTTAGAAAAGATGTCAATACGTATGCTTATAATATCAGAGCAGTGGATGAATGAGATGGGTTAAGTGATGAATGAGATGAGTAAATGATGAAACAGTGGATGGTGACTATATAAAAAAGTTTATAAACTTCTACGATAATAAAGTTCAAGAGTCAGGGGCCCAAAAGTGCAGGACTCCCTTACGTTAACCAGATAGGTCACTGTATGAGACGCTGACGACGACCTCGAACGTGTGTAACAAAATCTGCAACTCATCAACACATGAACATGGAGAGTGACGGCTACCAGGACCCATCTGAAGAAGGCAAGACTCACCTCACAGGCGTCCTTGCCCTCCTCCCCGCCGGCGCAGATCATCCCCTCATGAAGACTGAACGAGTTGCCCAGCCTCGTCCTGCGGAGGGAGGCCTGACATACATGGCGGTCGATGACGGGCAGGTCCACCTCCTTCAGCACGTGCTGGAAGGAGCCGTGGTCTCCGAAGGCGTCCTTACCCCAGCCTGACACATAGCATCGCTGGCTGGCGAAGCTGGCGAACCGGTCAGGCAGACACACGGGCGAGATGTGAGGGCTGTGGGGAGGAAAAAGTGAGGGGGTTAGATGTAGCTTTCGTAAGGAGACAGACTGTTTCCTCATGATCTCCGACATACGGTCATAGCCTCATTAACTCATCTGATGCTAATTCTAATCCTCATTACAATGTTTAATGAACAGTCTCATCCTCATAATTACATTTGGGATAAAGTCACAGGTGTAAAGACAGAAGAGATGGCACACTTCCAAGACAGTCTGCAATGCGGGGTCATTCGTCAGGCAAGGAGACACACCCCCATTGCCCGAAGCCACTTACTTGCTGGTGAGGTCAACGGAACTCTGGATCCTGACGACGGCGACGTCGTTGTTCAGATTGCCAGCGTAGAACTCCGGGTGTGGGTAGATGCCCAGGACCTGCCTCTCCACGTGCTTGTAGAACTCGGTGTCAGCGCCCACGTCCCACTCCCCGAGCCGCACCTTCAGCTCGCCAGGGGTCAGCCTGCGCCAGACACACACACATTACTGCGCGCACTTAGTACTGGCACCAACTTCACACGACATTATCTGACAAGCCTCATGTACTCAATCAAGAGAAAGGAGTTTACTCTGAAGCAAATACTATTTCTCAAAGAAAATAAGATTAATATATCTTGACCTGGGGTCAAACACGTTACACGAGTCCTGGACCCCAGAGATACCTACCCCGTGAGACAGTGAGCGGCCGTGAGCAGGTGACGTTGGTCAATGAGGGCGGCACCACACACGTACACACTCTCTCCCGTTTCCTTTCTCAGGATGGCCGCTTGCCACGGGTACTCCCCGAAGTCCGTCTCGCCCTGCTCGAAGCGCGTGTTCTTGACGCGGCCGAGCAGACCTACGGAGTTGCGTCGTCCGCAAGACGTAATCTCGCGCTGCTGACGGAAGACTGGGCGTCGGCAGCAGACGTGGGACGCAGCGCAGCCACTCACTCCCGGGGTGTAGGCGCCCAGCTGGGGAGACCAAGACAAGATCAACATTAGACATAACCATCGAAGTATTTCTGGAAATAAGACCATCCCGTCCACAGGTTTCAACCTCTGGCTCACGCCAGTACCAGCATAAATCATTCGATACCATGAGCGACGAGTGATCGAGCATTGTCGTCGCGAGAGAAGCTTCGACAGACGGCATCAACTTACCCCCTGTCTGCTGCTAGCCAGGGCAGGCTGGATACCGCCGCCGGTCCTCCTGCTGTCCTTGAAGACCATAGCGTCTCTGTTGTTCCTCCTGGTGTCCTTGAAGACCATGGTGTCTCTCCTGCTCCTCCCGGCATTTTCCTTCTTCTTATCTGCGTCGTCTTCCTTTGCCTTCACAACGTCTTTACTCTCGGAAGCGGAGAAGACTTGAGTCTCGTCAGAGGAAACGTCCTCATCAGCAGCCGTCGACAGGATGTCGGTCTTCTTATTCCGAGCGTCGATGCCGGGGAGGACGTGCCTGTTGGACCGGCCGATGATGTCGAAGGAGGAGCAGTACTGCGGCGCGACGCACTGGCAGTCCTCGGAATAGGTGGGTGAGGGACGAGGTGGGATGATAGGCAGGGGCCTCCCGACCTTATCCAGCGTCCCTCCAAAGCTATTGAGGTTTTCCAGGGAGTCAAAGGAGGAGCTGGAGCCGATGGCGTGCGTCTGACTGCCGCTGAAGGAGTTATCCTTGGCGTAGCCGATCCCTCCGTACGATCCGCTGTCATAGTGATGCTGGTGATTATGGACGTGCTTCACGACGTGGCCTTTCTGGTGGTGGCCGTAGGAGGAGTGGGCTGGCTCGGGCACGCTGTAGCTGGACTGGGGCGGCTCGTACACTGGAGGAGGGGGACCGTAGGAGGGCTGTGGGGCGCCGTACCCGGAGGAAGGTACCGGCGGTGGGCCGTATGAGGGGGGAGGGTGGTAGGCCGGGGGAGGATGGGAGTGGTAACCCTTCGGGATGGGCACGGCTGCGATGGGGCCTCCCACGGGAACGACCTGCACGGGCTGCACGTACGAGATGTCGTGATGGCTGATGCCGCCCTTGTGGTAACCCTTCTTGCACTGGAAAGAAAAAGGAATATAAGATAAAGGTCGCGCGACACAATCGGATCTTCCTCACACGGTTCCGTTCGTTCGGAAAAGATTCAGACCTAATAATTCACGTAACCATCTCTCTCTCCCTCTCTCTCTCTGCCTCTCACACGTTACGCAGCTCACAAAACATAAGTGGGACATTCATAACTCTACATTTTCACATCATATGAGTACCGAAAAGTTACTGTGTTTTATAAATACTTTGACCCTTGAAAACGGCCGAGTAAGTTGTACCGCTTGGCAAGCGATGTCTTGATCGTGACTCAAGATCCATTAACGAATCACACTGCCAGCGTAAGTTGCTACAGGATTACCTAAATACCAACGTGGCAGAACTACGTATACTGTAAACATTGGAAAATGATCATAAGGCTGTGGCTGTATGTTATGTCGTGTTCGCTGGACGGGTGCCAAGGAACGCGACAGCCACTGCCCGCGGATGTACTTACGTCGAAGCCCAGGCCGACGTCGCAGAGCTTGTCCTTGAGCCCCAGGAACCTTCCCTCGGCCCGGCCGTTTCTCGGCGCTTCATACTTCCTGTCGTGTCGACTCTCTCCCTTGTGCTTGTCTCCCGTGACCACCGGGGCGACGGACACACCGGGTGGGGAAATGTTGTGCAGCGGCGCAGGGGGCGGCGCCTCGATGTGGATCGACGTAGGGGGCGGAGATATGTGGTGTGGTTCAGAGAAATCACTAGACGTCGTTCCACGTATCGGCGCAGACGAGAATTCAGAGGATAATCCGCTCAGCGGCACCGCCGAAAACCCAGCAGTCACTCCGCTCAGCGGCGCCGTCGAAAAGTCGTTGAAGGAATTTTCGTCCGACAATTCGAGGGAGAACTCGGAGGACGCTGCTGCCACCAGGGGCGTGGCCGGCAGAGCTCGTGACGTTGCGAACCGCGGC
This sequence comes from Panulirus guttatus, assembly GCA_032361385.1. NCBI lineage: Eukaryota > Metazoa > Arthropoda > Malacostraca > Decapoda > Palinuridae > Panulirus > Panulirus guttatus. The sequence continues at coordinate 8,065 of JAUUDW010636225.1, forward strand.
TCGACGGCGCCCGGCGGTGCAGCCACGACCGTCAGGGAGTCCGCCGAGGGAGCGCCAGGGAACACGACGTCACTGCCCGACTTGGAGGCTGAGAGGGACGCCGACCTGGCGGAGGGCGCGGCTGGGGCGGCGCCGGCAGTATCGTCGGGCCCCCAGGACCAGGTATTCCTGGCCTGGATGCCGACGGCCAACACCGCCAGCAGTGGAACCACACGTAACATCACGCTAGGGAGGAAAACGAGAATTAGGACTCCTACTGAACGGTCTCACGCCACACTACACCCTCAGCGTTCACAAGCCATGCAGGTGATGTCCCTAAGGTAGTGAGAGCTAGGGAAGGTGAAGGTGTCAGTCAGCGTCTCCGTCAGCGTCGTGTCGTCAGCATGACTGGTGCCCACGACCGTCACCGTGTCGGGTCTGCTCCGGCCGGGTTGAGGGAGGCGTAGTACGGAGGGAGGTCGATCTCCCTTCCTCCCCTGGAGCAGCCGAGCGCGGGTCGCGCTCTGAGAACCAGAGTCCAGGTCGAGGTGGGGAGTCAAGCGGCGCAGAGGACTTTCACTGCCCCGTCCTCCCCCAATTTGCAATTAACCCGCCTCCCCCTTCCCCCCAGCTGCCCAATGGTTCCCCAGCGGCGTGTGGGCGGTGTGACACAGCCGCAGTGCAGCAGGTGTGCCAAAGTACGAGTAGCAAATGAAAATGGCGTGGTGGCAGGAGAAGGACTGAAACACACAACTAATCCAATTTACACATGTTGTTGACTGAGGCGGTTGGCTACCAGTGTGTGAAGCCGCCGCCTCTCACCAACTGGCCGGTACAGGCAGCCTTACCTGCCGGTGTAACGGGCGGGTACCTGTTGGACTGCCTAAGGCAGGAGGGGCCTCCGTGGTGTAGGGGTAAGCGTTACTGACCATGAGTCAGCACGGGCCCGTCCGAGGTCAGGCCAGCATGGGTTCGAATCCCGGGCGCGGCAGCAGTTAGCCTACATCCAACCAAGGTGCTCATCCTTCCCTTAGGGCTGGTGGATAGATGGGCTTAATGCTGGTGTGTGTGTGTGTGTGTGTGTGTGTGTGTGTTGGGATTTGAATCTCTGTAAACTGTTTGCACCCGAAAAACGAGAATGTAAAACTCTCTTCCGTAACACAGACATGGTGATCATTTTATGATAAAGTCAATTTAATCCCTAACTGGTCACTCAGGTGACGGAGCATGACCTCAGTTGACGCGCATGACCTCAGGTGATAGTGCGTGACCCCAAGTGATAGTGCATGACCCTAGGTGACTGTGCATGACCTTAGGTGACAGTGCATGACCCCAAGTGACAGTGCATGACCTTAGGTGACAGTGCATGACCCCAGGTGACGGTGCATGACCCCAGGTGAAGGTGCATGACCCCAGGTGACGGAACACAACTACAAAGTATAAAAAGCAAACAAATTGTTGCTTCAGAAGAACCGGGTAACCAAGAGACTGGACTGCTGGGTCAGGATGGCCACCTCCGCAGGTAAATCCGCTTCACTTTTACCGTCGGGTAGTGTTGCAAGTGTGTCTGGGTACTGCCGTTGGCACCAGGGAGTGTTGCAAGTGTGTTGCCGCTGGGAAGTTAGCCTGGACAGGTAGGGGAACCCTCTGTTGTGTCATGGGAGATCAGAAGGGGGTTGTGTGTCACATGCTGAGCCACATGCACGGGATCCATCAAGACATTTAACCTGACCTTAGACGTCGTATGGAAAAAGATGAGTGCATTCACCACTCCTCATTGCTTTGGTGGGCAGAATCATGCGAGAGAAAAAACAATAAATATGTTTTGTTGCAAGAGACATAGATGTGTGTAGGTCATCTAGTGAAGGCAGATGGGAATGAAGTCTTCCTTCACAAAGCACAGAGACTCATGCATTGGTACCAAGTGAAAGAAGTGTATCCCATAGACGGTTCCAACAGGAGAGGAGGAGCTACTGCGACCAGAGGCAAGTCGAACTGGTGGTTACGCTCTCTTTCCAGGTCCTCGTCAATGGTCGTTGTGCAGTGGTCGTCACAGGGGTGGGGGTGGGGCGGGGATGTCGTCGTCCTGCATCGTCAGTAGTGCCTCTCGTCATACCATGATGTCCTGACAATGTTGTCGTCGTCGTCGTCCCCCTTGCCACGTCAGGTACACTGTGGGAGGGGCTGCTGGCCCAGCCTGGCGTCCCCTGTGGTCAGCCTCTCACCTCCCCCACACGGGTCAGGAGCAGCAGGTCAGGTACGTGTGTTGTGGATGGAACTAAATCATGTTATAAGTCACTGGTGGGGCTACTGTCATACCAATGTACACCCAACGAAAAAAAAAAATTATCTTTACAATCTTGTGTTTGACAATATGACACGACGGACGAAGGATTCTGACAAATGCTAGTAGATCTAGGGTCTTGCCTCACATTGGTAGCCATGTTTTCCTGATACAAATTTCTCAACATGTGTGAAAGTATACAACGTAGAGAACATTGTTTTCAAACAGTTATAATTCATCTTATATATTTTCTTATTTCCAGATCAGTTACTATACAAAGCAGCTACCATAATCATTAAGAAAGCGTAACGCATTCAAGATGTGTTCATTTTGAATTCCATCGGAATTTACCATAACGATAATTCATTTATTGGGTGTACATAACGCAGATCCATCGCATCCACGACAAAACACACATAGCACAACACACACAGTTGGATACACATGGGGGAAGGGAATCATTGAGATACAAATTTCTAAAATGTATTCAGACAGTCTTCCAGTTATCATCCTGTCACTGAACCCACTACAGGCAGAATATCATCAGTGACTGATTGAGGCTCCATGACTTGTAGAACTGTGCAAAAAAGGTGATTCTAAACTAAATAATCACACACACAAGAGGAGGCGTCATCCCTGGTCCAGCAGGCACTGGCCGTCAGCAGCACCTCCTCCTCCCGCCCCCCAGTCTACCATATCGTCCAGATCAACATTCACCCGTCGCGTCGTCCGTCCGGGGCAACAGCTGAAGACGTCCCGAGGGACACCAACTGTCTCTTCCGCTGACTCGGAACAATGGGAGCTTTCTCCTGGGGGTCACTTGGAGAGACGGTCCCGGCCGTGGTGTGCTGGCGGGTGACCCTGGCCCCCAAGAGGTGGTTGTGATGGTAAGAACACAAGGTGTTCTAAAGAGAGCAGACATCAGGTGTAAGAAGATTTCGGGGTAGTGCCGTTGCTGGTATCGTATGACAATCAGACGAAAGCATGACTGCTTAAGGTACCATGCGCAACGGCAAGAAGTAATTATACAAGTAAAATGGCTTGGTGTCTTTGTCTGCGTTCGTCACCCCCATAGCTGTATGGCGACTGTGCACCTCAGTGTAATTTTTAGATTTGGTGTGTGTGTGTGAGCGTGTACGAGCTAAAGAGACTACTTCTGATGTATCGTATCCTGTTTCACGTTCACAGGACTTGCGTTCTTAGTTCTGACACTTGGCATTACCGAAACTCATCACGTCCAGAGGTTCCCAGTTTCTATAACACTAAAACAAAGTCAGCCCCCGTTAGTGAAACGAGCGTTGCCGGCAGTAGAGTTACTGGCACTAGTGCTGCTGAGCAGCGAGTCAATTCGTTCTAGGTTTTCGTATCAACACGACAGCAGCACTCTACTGAGTCTCCTCAACAGTTTCTCACCTCAGAATCCCAACCCCTCACCCACGTTACAGCAGGACGTGTCGGAGCAGAGGCGAAGGAAGGTACTAACTCAGCTGGAGTGTGGCATCCATCGTGTGGGCGGCCCGCTGGAGTATAAGTCGTATATTCCGAGGTGGAGGACCTGCCTAATCTTGTTGCAATCGCCAACACAACAGAATCATTTAAAAGAAACTAGACGATTATTTCTATTGTAAGAGTTACCATTAAGTAGATAAATAAAATAATCTTTCGCCAGATATCATCGGTGTAAGGCAGTGGATTTTCCGCTCCCCGTACTCTTTATGTTTTGTGTTACAGGACACATTTCAAGGTATTGTCTAACTAAAGCCACACTGTATGTAAGCTGGCAGTTATAGCCGAGTCCCAGTACAAGCTGAAACTTAAGAGATGCCCTCAGAAACGATGTCGAGTCTCAGGTCAGCCTTAATTTGCATCAAGTAAACAGGCCAAGTCTACCACCATGTTCACTACTGCTTTCAGGTCATTGCTGTTAAACGATGCCATACCGCTGGTACGAGATCATGGCTGTGTCGAGGCCATATCAGGAATAGAGAGGACGAACATATCGATGGTCACAAAATGTAATGGGTCACAACTATGTCCAGGTCACAGCAAAGCTTTGTGTACCCAGAGGCCCGAGGAAATAACTGGAAGCCAAAGTCATGAAGCTATAAAGAGCATGTGCGATGTCCAGCCCATACAAGATATGTCCCGATCTTAGCTTACTTTCTCACGTCGACCCAGCAGGGACCAGCCTGGGTCCCAACCTTCACCTCCACCCGCTAAATCTATCAAAACATCTACGGTACCTTCTGCAGGGGAGAGAAGTTGTAGCTACAGCTGTGGCTGGGGACGAAGGTTCTCCACACTGTCGCTGTGGCTGTGGACGAACACTCTTTTCACGAAGTCGATGTGGCTGTGGGTTGGAACGAACACACTGTGGCTGTGGATGAGGGTGAGGGCAGAGGCTCTCCACACCAGCGGTCGCTATGCTGGTAGCGCCTCTAGTGTTTCTCTTGCCAACACTCGCCACACTTAATCGACTGCACTCCAGACTCCGCCTCTCCGTCTCCTGACGGGGCCGTGGGCGTGAAGGCCCCTCCTGCACCGCCCACAACCCTACTACCGCGCCTGATTTCACTTTTCCCTCTCGCTGGTGAGCACCCACGGGTCACCCTCACTCAGTCCTTCATATTTGCAGTCATAAATTGTTATGATAATCATGAACGTAAACAGAGTCAAGGATGTGCGGTAGATTCCCGGTAAAATCATTCTCACATTATGGTACGGTATGGTACGCTTGGACTAGCAGCCTGGACCGGTAGCCTGCACTAGTAACCTGGACTGGTAGCCTGCACAAACAACCTGGTTTGGTAGTTTGACCTAGCAGCCTTGACCTCTGGTCTGAACTCATACACGACATGTACTGAAGGCAAAATATACTCAATATTTTCAGCAGAGTTCCGTGATGTAAACGTATGAGGTAAAGCGGTACGGTAAAACGAGGACCCGTCTGACGAAGTAGTGAGCCCCTCCTCAGAGCCTGGAGGCGAGGAGGAGGCTGCATACCTGGTCTGTCCTCCTACGGCGCCTCCTGCAGCAGCAGGACATGACTTTCACGGCTGCGTTTCTCCCCTTGTTGGGCAGGTGGCGGGGCGCGCGTGGGCGAAGCCTCCGACTATCGCTCCAACATGTTTAGAAACCAGAACAGAGAAGAAAAAAAACAAACTTTTAGATACAGATCGGAAGATATTTTTTTTAAAACCATTTTCATTTTATCGCTTAGTTCCAGCAGAGAAGAAATATAAGCATTTTCTCTTTCGTGATATCGTGGAATTACATGTTCGGTAAAAAAAATCTTTTTATGCTCTTTAAAGATTTCGAATTCGTATTTTTGACATTCAGAGAAAGTAAACGATTTTTCTGCTTTCCGTGATAGCTATGTGATTGGTGGCTCAGATGATGATCCTGCATTCTTCAACCAGTCGATCACTTGTATCATCGCTCGCTAGTGGATTACATGCATCATCGTCACACTGGGGAAAGAATTCGACTGCCACTGTGGGGACGTCCTCCACTGAGAAATATTCTGAGGTCTCATAATGAGGTGACCCGAGGGTCCTACAGGGTCACCACAGCCCTCTCACTGGTGATGAGGTGACCCTGGACACACGGAGCCAGAAGCCTGAGGGCAGAGCCCTGGTCGACCATAATATACCTCAGAAATATTCTACCTAAGGTCTGAAGCCTGACGGTCGACGCCCCTATCTGAGAATTTCAACGCATCTCTAAATAGTAATCTCACCGGCCAGCCGTAACAATGGCGTTAACCACTAGCCTTTCCAGAGTAAAGAAGAATAAAGGATTTTGCAACAGGTAATTCGGCTGCTGTGAGCGGCTGCAGCAGATTATGGCGCGAGGCGTTCCAGCCGTTACTCTCACTAGTGCGGCGTTGCCAGCCGTGGGCGGAGGGGAAAGTTATCGTACCCAGAATAAACATCGACCGGGTTTCTAAACGAAGCTCTTTATATTCTCATTTTCTTAGGGAAGATAAAACCATGAAGACAGTTGACGTCTAACATGTGATGGTTACCTCTGGCGTTGTTTAACTAAACCTCCGACGTCCATTTAGGGAGAAAATTTGCTGAGGACATTGGTCATCGCCTGTTACAACGCTACGTCAGAAAGATGATTTATGATGAGGTTTGTCGTAGTCTTGGCTCATGCATGTTGTGCATCTCCGATGGCCAACTCTGCTTCGGAAGCTGTATTTCTGTTTGTGCGTCAGCCAAATCACTTCCGTCCAGCAGTCCAACCAAAACTAGTGGTAACCGGACAATTATTATGATCGTTTGAATATAACTCGACAACCGGTTTTTTAAATGCCTCGGAACATGACACACGCGAGACCCCGCGAGTGTACTTTCTCCCAGTACTGTACAAATACGTAATTACTGACAACGTAACTACTGAAGACGTCTCGGAGCCGCCTCTCCGATGGGTCCCATGTGCTCACATGGCACCATAACATGTCTGTGTTGTATGCCTGAGAGAGACGGTCGCCCACAACACCCCACAGCGGATCTGGTGATGCTGAGCTTCACTTCTGAGGCCACCTGGCTTGTGCTGTGGGATGCGCTTACGTTAGCCAGGCGCCTCCCGTTCCCCCAGGGAGAGGAACTATGCCTGACGGGACTCAGGGGCATCTCGGTCTCTAGGGGTAGGAATTGTGGCCGACGGGACCCAGTGGCCTCCCTCAACCCGTGGTCCCAGTGGTCTTCCTTGTCTGCTTCCGCTGAAAGCGACAGGTTTACGAGTGGGTCACTGGACGGGTGCGTTACAGGGATCCTGACTCGTCAGCTTATTTCTGATAACTTCTTTTGTGTCCTCCTGGGAATCACCTTTTGTTAAGATAAAGCCAAGATAATTCGTCGCTGTTGAAAGCTTCGCGATCTGCAGATGTCAGGGTGTTGTGGTAGCCAGTAGGAGGAACTCACTTTCCTTGGTGACCCTAAAAAGTGCTGGTGGGGTGATCTTGGTGCACCATAGTACCTGGGGAGAGCCATTAGACGGTACAGCGTCTCCTCTCAGACCGGGGTGATCCGCGGTGAAATGAGAGTTTCTGTTGGGGGTGTTGGTGGCGGATTCTTGCAGTGGCTGCAGAAACTCTTGACTTGCCATTTGAGATTTTTTTTCTAAAACTAGTTGGATGAGTGTCAGTACCAAGTAATGGAAGATGAAATATTGTGCCAATTTTCTTAAAAAGACGACAGAGAAAACACGCTAAACTTCAGATCATATCAGTGATAAGCGCTGTTTGTGTACTAATGGAAGAAATAACCAGGAACCACATAGATGAGACCTTGTCAAAGAGGCTCTCTAGTGTTACAGATCTTCTGTACTCATATGGGAAGATGGGAACTAACAAAAGAAAGAAGATGGCGGCAAAATTTGTTTTGTGACTGTCAGTGGATACTATACAGCCTCCACTAGAGGCTAGAGCTGTATGTCTTTCTCAAAAGACAAAAGAAGAGGATCTCTTTACAGAATCAAGATCTAAGTAAAACGGACGAGGAGAGGACACAGAAGTGCCTTTTCTGAGTAAGAGCAACCAGTGGCATTCTACAGGAACTTGGATCCCCTGTTCATAATATATGGAAACTGGCTTATTAATAGCTATCAAGAATGTTCGTGGATGATTCAGAATTTTGATAAGGAGTTCTCACGTCTGTGACACCCTATAAAGAACTCTATCATGCTCCATCATTTTTCAGATACACAACTATCATCTTTCAAACCATCAAAAAAATCAAGCACTGAAGATAGGATAAGATGAGGTCAGTCTATGACAATAGTAACTATCATCTTACAAGTAGCCAATGACAGGAATCTGCCAACGGCAGTAACTTAGGAATTGACAAATTACACAGTTTATCACAAGCAAACAACATTAGAAGACTTGTAACGGAGGTAAGTTACGTGTTACGAAATGTGGAAAAAAAAAACTAATCATCGACGCGGACAAAGAAATAGAGACGGTCACGCCAGCTCTACCATACAACTGAAGGAGGCAGAGTCACTCCCTTGAGTAGGCGTAGCGGCGGACCTCAGGAACTGTACCTGAAGTGAGAGTTACGCCGCTGAGGGGAGGTCAACAGCCGCGGAGGACAAGTGGAGATATGATTTAGAGATTCAAGTTCGTCTGTGGGCTGGACGATACCGCTGTGGAAATATTCTTTAAACAGGACGAAGCCACTCAGCTAGATGAATCAACACAAAGTTAAACAAGACAAGAGTTAAAAAAAAAAGTTCAGGAACATTTCAGTGTTATGAGAATAATCGAAGATTGGAAAAAAAAAAGTGAGGAAAATAGAGAATGTAGAGAACGTCCAGAAGTTCCAGAGATCGCGCGAGAGAAAAAGGGAAAGTACGAGTGGAAGGCTTCCCGCCTCTCCTGGTATTGTTGTTGTCGTTAGAGTCGCCTGGCTTGGGCCGATGGCATCCTGACAACCCGTCCACTTACACAGATAAGTCTTCAGGCACAGACTCACTAAAACAAGAACAACAACAGACAAAAAACAGACAGTATCCCCCCCATCCCCGTCTCCTCCAGTCTAGCCCACCTGAGCAAATACGGATCAGTCACCGCAACACATCATCCTCACCGGTGGTAACATCTGTCAGTCACTGAGCGTGGGATGAGAGAGGGTCGCTGGGGCCAAGCGCCGTAACCCAGCCGTTACCGAGGGGTCACATCCTGCTGCTGTAACACACACACACACACACACACACACGAGTCTTCCACTGAACAAGAGTGGTAAACATGATGCACGGCGTAAGGGTACCACCAGAGACGGGTGCCACAGGGGTACGCTCGGGAGGAGGGGGGGAGGGACCAGCAGGCCCCCTGGCGGGTGGGAACTTTCTAACAAGTGCAAGTGAAGACCTGATTGAGGCTGTGACCCCAGTACAGGATTATATATCTAAACAAAGACTTTTCAGCACTGATTTGATCTTCCAGACACCTAAACCCTATATCTAATTACTCATTTAAGAAAAATCTGAATAAATCATGAGATGACATATGATGATAACTGGTGATACCAATAGTTAGATATCAGATTAACCCATTAATGACCAGAGCAAGAAATGATTGGTTGTTTGGGGTCTTAGGCCTATTAACTAACAGGGTCATTGAGGCCTACCAACTGCCTGGGTCATTAAGCCTATCATCAAGTTGTAAACAGGAACTGAACAATCTTAAAAACTTCTTTAGGCGTATATGGTTACGAATCTGGGACCATACACGCTCTCACTGAACATACGACCTTTGTTACGCAATAGATACTGTCATGCCATCATCAGCAACGTTACGGTAACGTGTTAACTCACCAGGCTTGGGATGGATGAGACACTTGTGACAACGTTACACTCACTCTCGTTCCTTGCCTTTCACTAACCGGCCGCCTCGCGATTCTCTTGTTTATATACTTGGGCGCGGGTGCCAGCTGTAGGACGATCTTCAGCACCGCTCCCGACCTTTTCCGACATTTCGCCGACCATAGGACGGAAAGAGGGAGTCTGATGACCCGGTGTGGGTCAGAGTTGGTCTCTTTACCCGTCGCTGATGTCCTCAGAACTGTCCTTCCGGTTGTTCTTATGGTTGGCGTTGACTTACTCGCGAAGCAGTGCCTCCTGTACCAGCCAGCAGTGCCCCCTGTACAAGCCAGCAGTGCCCCTGTACTAACCAGCAGTGCCCCCTGTACCAAGCAGCAGTGCCCCCAGTACCAGCCACTGGTACCCCTTGCACCAGCCAGTAGTACCCCCTGCACCAGCAAGCAGTGGCGTCATGCCAACATGCACACATTCAAAATCGGGTCCAGGGAATGAGAAGCAGTTTTCTCATTTTTCTTACGACACATTAGCCATTCGCTGTGAGTTTTTACGTCTGTGAGGAAACTGATGTTGGAGCGGAGGGTATGTGAGGCGAGACGTGCGTCGGCTTCATCTCCGCCTGCCTGTTTACCCACCCACCCCCCTTGCCTGCCTGCCCCCACGTATGCCACTGCCTGCTCATGACCCAAGTTGGTGTCTTCTCCTCTTGACCTGCGTCGGTCATCTTCTGCCGTCGTCGGCCACACTGACAGCCTTCTCGTTCGCCTCTGCTCTCTTCGACTCAGACTTGCTATTAACGTATCGCTGTCGTGGAACACAGATCCAAAACGTGAGTCCATGACGAATCTGTAAGTCCCATCTATCATGGCATTACAGTAAATGATTATCTCTACTATACATGAAATATTTGAGACATACAAAATATACTATGATGTAATCAGCGATTTTATGTTGAGTCTGGT
>JAUUDW010636235.1:0-11092 GCA_032361385.1 Panulirus guttatus
CCCATTCTTTTGAGGACACCATGAGTGGAAAGAAGACAGTGCTAACAACAGAGGAGATGAAGCAGGAATTGATATAGATGGTCCCAGACTCAGAGTTGTTCCTTGAAATGTTACTAAGGAATAACTCAGTTATGTTTTTGATTGTTGTTTTAGTTTTCCATGGTAGATTAAAATGTTTAGCACAAGTTTTTGGTGTTTTATTCGTGCCAATAAAAGAGAAGAAAGTCATTTTAGGAGTGGACACATCAGATGAACTCGGGGGGGGTGAAGTATATAAATTTTAAGATAAAAAGAAAATATTTTCTTTGTAAAAAAGGCTTTCTGAGGAAATCAAGTGCCTTATACTGAAACCTCATGGATTTTTAGTGTTAGAAAAGCAGTGAAAAAGTTTGTAACAGTACTTTGATTTTTTGAGATTAAAGAGGGTTGGCAAATTCTAACTTTGAGGAAGTGGAGTGTTTTAGGTACTTAGGGCTGGACTTGGCAGTGAATGGAACTATTGGAGCTGAAGTGAGCCATGAGATGAGTGAGGGGGCTTATGTTCTGGGCAATAAAAGGACATACTTGTGTATAGCACATCTAATCAAGAACAGCAACATAAATGAAGGCCAACTTGGATTTATCTGTGCATGGGAATAAATTGAAGGTATAAAGTAAAATGTACAAACATGCAAACTTCTCAAGAATTATTAGATCTTTAGGACTGGCACAGAACATACGTACCATGAAGTCGTACATCAGCTGAGAATTTGAATGAGGCATGAAGGAAAAGACTTATTATGGTGGCATTATACTTTATACTGTGTAATACCATGATAGTAGCACAGTGCAATGAAAGGGTTAACAGGTCTTCAGTATTCTCAACACCTTTGTGATATGATACCTTACCCCAGACATCGAAAATCACTCTACATGGTGCTGAGTTTGCCTTCTTTGAGACAGATATTTGGAAATATGCTACAGAGTACCCAAGGATAACTATAAGGTAATTGTTTTTGCCATACTTTCTTTCAGGTAAATTGTTTTTCTCCAACCTTGCTTTTCCATATAAGTATGCCTGTTGCAGCTTGCAGGACAAACCAATCCTAGAAAGAAATGTGTTTTCACAAATGTAAAACTGTGTCTCTCCAAGATGGCATCCTGCAATTTCCTGGGTTGTTGTTTCCTGCCCTTCCTTCCCTTTTCTTTCAAAACGTTTCTCCTGATATCCATGTTTTGAAAATTTGATGAAATCAGTGTTATATTATCAGTGAATCTGAGGTGATTAAAGTATTTGCCATTGATGCTAATTTTTTAATTTCCCAGTTAAGTTTTCTGAATACTGTTGATACTGCCATTATTTCTTTATTATTGGTTGAATATAGGACTATCCTGAATTTTGCTTTGTATGACACATTGCTTTATGTTACACAAAGAGGGGCAGATATGAAAACGAGATGGCCCTAATTTAATGATATGAGAAGAAATGAGTGTATGATGTTCACTTTCAAGCTAGCCTCCACAAAATAGGAAATTTTCTGTTGCCAGTGGTCTCCACTTTATAGAGAAATGTGCATTAAGTATTTAGTTTCCAATTTTTAAGACATTCTGCTCATTTTTTGTTGTCAACATAGTTATTTCCTCTCTGTCTACTAAGGTTTTTTGTTTTCTGTCATTTATTTTTAATTACTTTGCCAATCTTTTATCTACACTCTGAAGTTTCAAAGCTAAAAGCCATGACCTTCTATAGTTCTTGGTGCCCTCAAGATCGTTATTTTTCTTGTTTGCTTTTCCACTCTGTCTTTTTCATATGCTGACACCTTATGTAACCACTTAGCTTTGCCATTGTATATCACTTACTCATCCCATTATCATAATACTGGTGAGATTGATAAGTAGCAGTACTTACTTTTTGATGTTTTTAATCATAATTTCATGCTTTATCTCTTCAGATCTTCCCTTTGTTATTGGCATGTTTCCGGATATGGTACCAGAGGAGTACCGCAGCCGACTCAGATACCCATATCCTATTCCTGTACTGAGTGGGACAGACTTGGAGCAAGCCCTCCAGTCTCTTGTTCACTTCCTCCTTCAGGTCAATAGCTCTTTACATAGCTCACATGTTACTGTTATATGTAGTCAATTTAATTTTAGCAACAGAATTTCAGACTCATTGAACTGAGCATAAGTACTTAAGTTTATAAGCCATAGAACTGACACCAGAAATATTTAGGTAAAACATTAGGTTTTACACTTAGAAATGAAAAGTTATTAGTGTTAGCCTCTCTCATCATGCTATACTTGTTTAGAAATTTGGTTGAGTCTTTATGTGATTGAGCAAGCAGTGTAATGATTTTAAACACCTTTTGCATGATGATCATATTGTTACAGATACGACCTCAACTATCTGTCAGTGATAGTAAAGTTAGAATTGATGATTCCACTGACAGCAAGTTTTCATCGGCTGCAGCAAGTTTAAAGTCTCGGAATGAAAAGCTCCAGATTATTGACACAACATTGTTGAAATGTTACTTGCAGGTGAGCAGAAAATTGCTATTTTTGAAGAGAAAATATGTATTACTAATACATTGATAAGAGTAAGTGAAAAATGAGAATACTTAAGGGAACTGGTTACACCTGTCATCACGCCACATGTATAATAGATCAATAGTAATGCAGAATTACTATCAGTATTATGTAGCTAATAATAAGAACTGGGTATGTAAATCAGTATGAACTGGAGTTAGATGATTATATCAACTTTTATAAGTACTATAGCAACAGTATTATTGTAATCATGCCAGATGTACTACTAGGATTCTAGCAACATCATGTGGGACCATAGATCCACAAAGCATCCCCATCTTCAAAGCCAATGAATATTTCTGTATACTAAAAAAGTCAGTGTTCGTTATAAAAATATTATTTGTAATGTATATACAGAAACAAGGTGAATAAGGAGAAAACTTGAGAGTATTTGCTATACCTCTAATCTTACAATATGGTGTATAGATGAATATTGCAAAATGATTGCATATAATTATTATCCCTGCAGATAGGGGAGCAAAAATACTGTCCATGTATTCCCTTCATGTTGTAGTAGGCGACTGAAAGGGGTGGGAGTGGGGGGCTGGATCCTACCCTCCTGTTTCACTTTTCCAAAAGAAAGAACAGGTGAGTGGGCTGAGTGAGGATTTTTTCCTTCTAAGGCTCAGTCATCTGTTCTTGACGCTACCTTGCTAACATGTCTTCATTAGAAGTATGTCATATCTCATTAGGTAATGTGAGTCCTCTATCACTTTATTCTTAATTTTTTATTCTTTTACGATGTTCCTTCATTTCATGAGAGAAATTGTTTTTCCCTTTACTTGTAAAACATCCATTTTCAAAAAGACTGGGAAGTTCAGTTGCCTATTGGAGATTAAGAATGATAGTATATGTGTGTTTGTTTGTGTGCTCCGAAACATAAGAGGCTGAAATCATCACAATTTTGTTGTTGATACCAGAAAACTTTTGAGATCAAACCAGTTTTTATTCTAGCATTGGTGATGATACAGGTAACTTTTGTTATGTACAAAACTGAAATGTAATCTAATCATATGATCATCTTTGCAGACCAATGATAGCCTTGTGCAGCCCCTTCTTCAAAAACGAGATAGCCGGGTTAGTGTGGTGGAAGGTGAACGTGTTTTGCGGCATGCTCACAAATATGCTGAACTAGTAATTTTACTCCAGACTCGTGGACTTCACCAGCGAGCTCTTCAACTCCTGATCCGTCATGCTAAAAGACCAGATTCACCACTGATTGGCCACCACCACACTGTGGCATACCTCCAGAATCTAGGTATGAGTAGATGATGATGATAAAGAATTTAAGCTTATAAGCCATATCATGGCTGTTGCTCCCTGGCTAGAAAAGGAAGAAATTAGGAGCTCAACAGAGCCAAGCCTGCCAGAGGTAGAAACTAATGAGAGGTGCAGTAATAGACTCATGACTTCCTCAGCTTTTAAGCATCAAGCCAAGCCTCCTGGACCAGTCTTACACTCAGCACTTGTGTTTACTTTTACTTCCAAGTCTCTTAGTTTGATCTGGTGGCCTTATAATGACTGATTATGAGTTTGCTGATCCACCAAGATTGCTAGAGGGCATGACGTAGAGCAGGGGTCGGCAACCTTTGGCACGCGTGCCGGACTTGGCATGTAGAGTGCTTGCCTATGGCACACCACGTGATTCGGAGCAGAGAAAAAAGTTTAACAACTAAATAAATACAATGGTCACTACATATTGTATGATTATGATTTCAGTTTCATAGGCTATGTAGTGCTGAAAAAAATAACACCTGGCATGCAAGGTAGTAGAAGGAAATGGCATTAATTTTAAACTGGCACACTATGTTCCAAAGGTTGCCAACCCCTGACATAGAGGGAGGATGAGTTATACCCATAGCTGTGTATTGGTTTTATGGCTTACCGAAGCAGTTTTCACCTGATCATGGCAAGGGGGATGGAGGCTTGGTAATCTTATATGTGGGATTATTCCAATATCAAAAATTGGTATCCATTCAAACTGAGGAAGTACTCTGCTTTGACACAGAGTATTAGACAATAATTTCTTTTTTTGTCTTTCAGGACCTGAACATATAGATCTGATTTTTGAGTATGGGGGCTGGGTGTTAAAATCACATCCAGAAGATGGACTCAAGATTTTTATTGGTGACAAGTCTACACTAGGAGAGGTGGATCAGCTGCCACGACCTAAAATACTCAACTTTTTAAAGAAAACAGAGAAATCTCTTGTCATTCCCTATTTGGTGAGTGGGAGATGACTTCTCAGAAAACGTCAAAACCCTTTACAAACATGGTTCGTTGTAATCTCACCAGTATAGAAATATATTATCCAGAAACATCTCTTGTCTGGAGATTTTTCTCATGATTCCGTTTAATTTTGACATTCAGAAGAAAAACTCTCTTTATTGGAATGAGCTAGAAGTAATTCAGAAATTTCCCATTTGACTGTTCAGGCGCTGCACTTTCCCATGTTACCAGATCGCCACGTCCCTTTACCACCTGCCAGTTTCTACCCTAAGTCTGCTAGCACTGGTAAAAGTAGGTGAAACTTTTAGAAATCAACAGGCCTTATGAAAATGTTACCTAAATGACCCTTGTTTTTGGTAAAACTTGTAGAAATCAAAAGATCGTATGAAAACCTCACTTCCAGATGTTAAAAGAACTTATAAAAACCTTACTTAACTACCTTAGTAGCCAAAAAGTACCTTAACTTCACTATTTTAGTAGAAATATACCAGTTATAATATTTTCTGTTCTGTACATCCCACCAGGAGAGAGCAAGGAGTATGTATGGAGGAAGGATATGCTTGAGAATTTTTTCTTCATTTTTTATGTTTCATTATCATTACTATATAAAGTACTACGGAAACTATAACTGAAAGGATACAGTTACAGTGCAAAGCTGTCTTATAGTTGTTCTGGAAAGTTAACTTAGTGGCAGTGTGTGTAATTTCTTATTTTTACATTATGGGGAGACTTCTACATTCCTGGGGCCTCACTTCTTTTACTTTCTATTCCAGGGCTACCCATCTGGTAGACTGCAATCTATAATTGGTAGCATTTCATACAATTATCTCATGTGTTAATTTAAAACAATTTTTCCTGTTATTTTGAGAACTCACATCAGCCTTAGATAAATTGTAATGTGTACTTTTATTTATTCATATTACGTTATTTTGATGAAGCCTTCCACCTGAACCTTTGCCACCTAGGAATTTTGGGTGACTAAATCTTCACTAATAGCAGCTGAGTAGCCCAGTTCTAATCCTTCACCCCCATCTCCTCCCACTGAATCTATGCCATCTCCTATATTCTCCTAGTGCAGGATCTTCTAAGCACTCTCTTAGTTCCAGTTGGACAAGGTGTATGGTTTAAATGGCATACCTTCTTGAGTTCTAAGGGAGTGTGCTTCTGAATTAGCACTGATCTTTCCTCATGCTCACTCTGAATTAGCACCAATCTTTGCTCACCTATATCACTTCTGTTTAAAAACCCAGACTTTTCCTTCTGCTTGGAAGCACACCTAGTTGCATCCCATCCCTTAGAAAGGAGACTGTTTTAACCCCTCCAGCCATCACCAAAGAAATATCACACTATTCTGCTAAAAATATGTGGGAAGTGGCTGTCAAGTTTGGGCTTTGCTTCTAACTTTATTTAGTTTCACACTGTCTTTATTTTATACAGAAGCACATTGTGGTAGTGAATAGCATGAATATACTGTATGTAGAAATAACCTGTATTACATTATTCATGCTAAAAACGAGCAAGAGGGTATCGAGTGACTGACATTTTTAGAGAGGATATTTCTGGCTCTTTACTTGTCATCTGTTACCTATGTCCTCCATCACCCCAAGCTTGTATAAAGCGAAATTTAGGTGCATTTGTTATGTAATTTCTTCCTTATGCTTGATGTTAGTGGGGATCCTTCTTATGCTGGCGTCCATCCTCATTATGTAATCCTACTAAAATGTTTCTCAGAGTCAGATATTTAAAGTCCAGATAGGGAGTGAGAAAAGAGGACAGATATAGTATTCAGGGGTAAAAAGACGAAAAGGAAATTAGAAGGACTAGATGAAAAAGATTCAGTATGAGCTCTTGAGACATTATAGATTTATGAAAAGTATAAATACAGAAAACATGAGAAAGGTGAGGTGAAAGGAATGAGAAAGACCAAGGGAAAGTTGGAGAGAAAGAGTGAGGGAGATTGTGAGTGAAAGGGATATAAGTATGCAGGTGTGTGTGGAGTTGTGCATGGACAGAGATGCATGAAAGAAAATGTACATGTGCTGTTATACAAGTTAGTGGAAGATGGCATATTAGATGTAGACTGAAACAGGCAGAGTACATATAATTGCACCCAATTAGTTCCCTTGCTTTAATCAATCAGTCTTGTTTCAGCTAAGACCTTAATTGTGTTTGTATTGTATTGGAAGGGATTTTCCTAATTAAATTTTGAAGTTCACAATTTTTTTATTGTTGAGTAACTAATATTTTGATTTGTTGTATACGTTGTAATTTCCATATATCATTTGGTGTATCCTCCATTGAGCATGTTCTTATAGAAAAGCACTTTGGTTCCTACAGATCCCAAGACATCATACTCTTTGTACATTTTTTAATGTTTTTTATTGTAACATAAATCATATTAACCTGTTTTGATTTAATGCCTGTCCTTTCAACAGGAACATGTGATTGAAGAATGGGGTGACACCACGCCTCTTTTACACAATGAGCTAATACACCAGTATCGAGATCTAATAACTGCACCCTACCTTTCCAGTGATCCAGCCGATGTAGAGGAGGTAGGATTTTGAATTTTTTTTATGTTAAAACCATTTTGTTCACCAGATATGAAAACTCTTTTGCCTTGGCCATCCCCTTAAGGGAGCTCCCGTAGAGAACAGGTGTCAGAGAAAAAGATAGAGAGGTAGACAGGAAAGTTATATTGAAGGGTATTGTGGCCATAGCTCCAAACCAAACTGTAAGGGCTTCAGCATCAAGGAGTACACCAACCTCTTTCATAGTACTGGTGAGCATGAGGTACAGGCTATTTAAATGCAAGATTGAATAGAAGTTAATGATGACCAGAGCTATGAAAAGGAGACTGTTGAGGAAATTGCTGCCAACTTGTCAGCCTCATTAAACACAGCTGTCAAAGAGAAGGAGGAGGACAGTGACACATCCATAAAGCTGTCTACTGCAAGGGACATCTTGGTCACTACCCTCTGCTTCATCTTTCAGTCAAATGATGCCTCCAGCCAGCCCATCTGTGCATAGCTATTTGAACTGAGGACTAAAGTAATGCAATACTTCAGAAATATTTCCACCCTGACTGTGACGCATTCACGGGCCGTCCAGGGTCGAGCGCATAGGTTCGAATCCTGGTTGCGGCAGTCGATCCACAGTCAACCCAGCTGTTCATCTACCCCTAGGGCTTGGTCGATAAAATGGGTACCTGACACAGGCTAGGGTATATATATATATAGCGTTAATGGGATGGCCTTGTTTAGGGCCTCAGCTGCCCCTGCCGTCTCAGCTAACATAAAAAAAAAAGGAAGAAGATGCAGGAATTCTTTTAACCCCTCAAATCTGCTTTTTGGTTAAGGAGTAATAGTAATGCTTCTATCTCAGAGCACCTTGTGTCCTTTCCCTAGCAGTTCCAGTGACAGTCATACTCAACCATCATCCATCCTCATCATCTTCATGTGCTTAACACCAAACATAGATGATCCCAGGATCACCCATGAACTCCCTTAGGTGATCTTAGATGATGAAGGATCATCCACTGTCTTGCTGCAGGTGTGGAGGAACTTGTGTATGTATGCTTTGTTTCCACAACTCCAACAGTATCAGGTGCAATTTCCCTTATATGATCTTTGAATTCCAGCTCTTTACCGATGACTATTAGTCCATCACCATATGAATGAATATATTACGTTCAGTCTGACTCTACCATCTCCTGACATTTGTTGCCAGAGGCCATGAGTTCAGAAAGGCAACCTCCGCTGGTGTCTTTTCTGAGGAACCATGCTTTGGAAGATATTAATATAGGTGTCTTTGGCTCTCCTGGAAATTAACATGTCTTTTAGTAAGTATTAATATAGGGGTCTTTGGCTCTCTTGGAAATTAAGATGTCTTTCAGTAATAACTTACTCAAGATGCCAGATGGTCAATTTGGTGTGGTCCTGAGTTTGCCACTGTCTGGGCAGAAGGTCATAGTATGCCAGAGATGGGTAATGTTTTTGAATCACCTGTCCTCTTGATGAGTTTTTCTTTATTGCTCCATTCTCTATTGTGGTATGCTGTCTTGGTTCATAGACAAACTGACTGTGCAGGGTAATGTAAATTTTGAAGTATGAAAAATGATTTCTTTTACGGGTTGGTGTACCACAAGCATTTTTTTTGGTAGTGGTTTGCGCTTGCCTTACCTTTTCTTTCAGGAAACCTTTCTATAGACTGACTGGCTATCATCAAGTCTATATCTGTGTTCCCAGAATTATGAGGTATGGTTGTACTGATCTAGAAATTGAAATACAAGAATGGGAGGGTTTATGTACTGTTAATTATATTATTTGAATATGTAACTACACATGAAAATTCATACTACCTTCTTTTACAGGAAAAGGGAAGAAGAAAAACTGTTCATGAGAAACTTTTGAAATTCTTGAATAAATCTGAGTGTTACACAGCTGCAACCCTGCTGGTTCATTTCCCTTATGACAGTAAGTAATTTCACTTTGAGTGTACTTTCATACTGCCTTATCTCAATTTTTTTTCACATAATTTAGAACAAGGAAAACATTTTCCTTTTATGTACACTGTACTGCTTTCCAAGCAACAGATTTTAACATTTTCAGTCTTGTGCAGACTAAAAATGTTGTCCCCCTTTATCATTACTGTAGATCACTTTAATAAACTTTGCAGTCTTGTCACCTCTAACTCAAACTTCATTGATAACCTGGATTCTTGAATGCTTGTTATGATTAACAAAGGTGTACTGTATCATTTTCACTTTCTTTCCCATAGGTCTTCATGAAGAGAGAGCTGTGCTGCTGGGTCGCCTCAGTCAGCACCATCAGGCACTCAGCATCTACATTAACACACTTAGAGATGCACAAGCTGCACTTAACTACTGCCAGAAACACTACACTGCATCTGGATCTGGAAATGAGGTTAGTTCCAGGTATTGTTTAACCATGTTTTGCCACAAAGTAAAGAAAATGAATTACAAAAAAAAAAAAGAAAATGGATTATTATCTTTTTTTAATCACATGCAAAAATGGCTTACTAGTATAGGGTCAATACTCTGAAGAGGTCTGAACACATTACCAGTGAAGGGACTTTACCAGTGAAGGGACTTTATCATCATTGCTCAGGATTGTTACTGTTTGAATGTTTTTAGTGGCAGCTATATAAAATAAATAGTTAAGATGTTGCAGTTGGATTAAAGAATTGTACAGTTGCTGTTATGTAAGAACAGTATACAGTAGAAAGTTTAATATTTGTAAGGGGCGTAATACTCAGTAAGTTTGACTGAAAACATGGTACACTGTTATTGAAATATTCACTGCTCAAAATGTCTTCTCTTTATATGTTATTTTTAACATAATTGAAGACTGTATGAATGCATTATAAAGATGCAAGTGTAGTAATTGCAAAGTGTGTAATAATCAATGAATTATATATGTAGAAATGTATTATACAGTAATTTGAAATTTGTATTAATCATTCCCATTCATGTGAAGGCTGATGGAGTTGATGGGATGACCAGTAAGACATTTCAGAATAGAATGAAATAGCTGTAGCTAAAGTTGAGAGTAATGTAATATATTTTGCACACTTCTTCGTGGTCACTCAGAAGAATGTTCCTGCATTGGAATAATATGTCCAACAATACAATAGTTTAAGTGTGAACATTTTCTTTTCACAGGTATACTTGATGCTCCTGAAACTGCTTGTTAGCCCTGCAGAGGGAAAAAGTCCTGCTGGATCTCCACTGAAGCAGCAACAGCCAAAACAATTAGATGTAGAAACTATTCTTGAACTTTTACAGAATTATCTGCATTGCATAGATCTTGGCCAGGTAAAGCTTTTTATTGTGCTTGTTTGGATGTGTATTGTAACCAATTTATGCCATAATGATTTTAAGTTGATTGGGTTGTGTCACACCAATATTAATAAGTGAATGTATATTGATTTTGTGGAACTTATAACATGCTATAACCTAATAGCTATTGAGCTCTTTTAAGCTATTTACATAGAATTATTTATTTTGGCCTTCTGTAAAAGATATTTAAAAACTTAAACCTGTTTAAAATCATAGATTATGGCTTCCTTCAAAAAATTCATCAGTGAGGAAACAAACTGTAGTATCTAAAAGTTCTCCATTACTTTTGTTCCTTTCATTGTTAGCATATAACTCATATTTAACTCTGTCCTTATTTTTCAGTGAGGGGAATGTATGTTTAGGGGTTGCTATAGACCTTTGCTCCAGCCAGTTACTTCTGGCTGGAAACCCCCCTCCCCACCACAACTTTTTTTGTAC
>JAUUDW010636246.1:0-11091 GCA_032361385.1 Panulirus guttatus
ACCTATGCGCTCGACCCTGGGCGGCCCGTGAATGCGTCACGGTCAGGGACGCTAACCGCTGCACCACGGAGGTCCACGGAGGTTTGAGATACAAGTCTTAACGATTCTGTCTGTAAGTTGTGCGTTTGAAGAATTCTGCTACAGGCGCCTTTCACAACAAATGTGTTTACATTGCTGCATTTTTCTGGTCTCTTTTTTATTATTCTGAGACTTCGTTATCCATGGACACCCCACAGGAGATGGGTATTCCAGTTGCAACTAGTGTTTTGCTTTAGAGTTGAACTTAGATAAATAAATCCATTTGCTTTGCTTCTGTTGTGGTCAGCGTGATGACTGCAATAATGAGTTGGTAATCCAACGTAAAATCCTAACAGGATCAACAGAACCTCACAGGATAACAGAGAGGTTATAACGCGCACTATACAGGGGTGGTCCGTCTATCTTGATGTTCCCTGTGCCCAACAAAGTTACTAAACTCTTTTGGAGGTAAGGCCGAGCTGTTAACTCCATTACCTACTCATCCTTAATTACCAACTGCTTACACATCCAGCAGGTGTAAAAGTGGTCGTATGAGCATAAACGGTGACCATAATAAAACTACAAAATTTCAAATTATTTTCTTGCTTTCGGGCATCTTTTGAGTCGGCATAACCCAAGGTTAGAACGGTTTCTTGCCGCAGGTCAGACACTTAATTAGGTGCAATGTGTTTTTAGGAGTACCTTTATATTATCATGAAGGAAAATAATTCTAGAAGGCATTTTAGAATAACACAATCCACGCTTCAGTACAAAACGACACATTGATGCTTTTCACGTCTGCGAATACTGAAGACACATGTAGATTTAGCTGCCATTACCGTACATGCTTCAAATTCTCACATCTTAAAATGTAACCTTGGAACGCTCAGCACTAAGACATCATTAGCAGTCAGTTTTTCGAAAAATAGACCCTTTAATTAACACGAATGTTTCGAGTTGCTATGGTGTTTATGTACCCGGAATATTTACATTAACTCCTTTCTTAGTCACGCTTCTTGTTACTTCATGACGTAAAGATGGGACACCTCCTCCCACGTCTCTCGCTACTCAGTTACATATATATATAGGTCAGGTAATTCTGGTATCCAGTACCATAACTGTCGCCTGCACCAGTTCAGTCCTCTTATTAAATCTGATCGTAAACTCTTAACTTGTTTGCTCCTTCGCTCCCTTATTTTTCATAGTTATGTATCCAGTTTAGAAAGTTCCTGATTTTCATTGCTGTGTAGTTTTAGTTAACAGAACTACTGACAAACATTGACCGTCTGGCCTCTGGTGAGATAAGTGGTGTGAGACAGAATTACATTACCTCCGTCATGTTGGTTATCGTACACAGAGGGGATTAAGTAATCGCTTTGACTGGTTAGACTTTGACTTTGTTTGAATCAGGATAGTCTAACGTTGCCACTATACTCATGGCATTACGCCACATCAAAGGTCAGTGGCATTACTGTACTGGTTGGTGATACTCGCCACCGCCCAGACAGCTGTGATCATACACAAGGGATCAAGTTATATAAGATGTTGATTCGTCGTTGATGAAAGTCTACCTGTAAACACTTATTCGTAGGATTATAATGAATGTCTGATGTACAGTTATCAAGCATTAATATAATGCTTAAATGGTAGTTATGGGCTGTAGACGTCCGTTTTCATTACGCTAAACGTCTCAAAATCTGACCTAAGCTAGGTGCATCAATATGCCATTTTGTTCCTTTTGCTTCTGAACTTGGAATGACGCATATGAAGGTCAGGTCGTTTTGAAGCCATGGTTGAAACACAGATCAATTGCATTTTGCACGCGTTTTAGTTAAAAAAGACAATCAAGATGCTTCATACGCATGCGCGTACTAACGTCACGTAACTACTGTACTTCATATTAATCTTACCTAAAAAGTGATATAAACTAGGAAAGAAAAACGCCACAAGATGCATATGGATATAGGGATTAAATATCAAGAACTACACAAAATTGGTTGCACTGGAATAATTGGCACATGAACTTGTTGGTGTATATTTATTAATGGAATCAAGTGATCGAAAAGGGTCATAAATGTGCCCACCTGAGATTGTATGTGACAATAGCAGACTTGCGTAGGTGTTTAGAGATTCAGATTTCAATATTGCGGTAGGAATGATGGTTCTAGTCATCATCTGAATGTTCTATGGCATTCGTAGGTAGCCGGCTGGTGACGACCGGCAGGCATCGCCATTGTGAATGCCACGAATCAGAGACGAAAGGGAAGATGTTGGCAGGACTTTGAATGCAGTTAGGTGACAGCGGCATCCCTTTTTCTTAATTTCCTCGTGTGCCTTTTGGCACTCTATCGTTACTTTTATCCACATCTTCAATGTATTTCCTTTTGATATCTCTCGTAGAGAGTAGGAGGGACAGACCAGCATCAGACGGGGAACATACGTACTCATATTACCCAGCACTATGGTAGCAGATAGTATCGCTCGTGACATATTACGGTATAGATCACATTTGACGTGGTAATTAAGGCATTAGATGATTATCACACCATAATGAAGGCGTAGGGTTGATAATTAACCATGTGGTGAATAAATGAGGTGGTTCGTTATGTGCAGGTGGGTAGGATACGGAACCGCCGTGATGGTGTGGTCAGCTTGCGCAACCGGGTTGGTGTCTGGGGCTTTATCCTCGCGCCTGGATGTGCCGCGTGGTCTTGTTCTATGACAGGGGCGACGCAGACAAAGACCCCGAAAGAAACTGTGAAAGACAGGAGGATGCAATAGAAGCGACTATGTACAGCAATGGTTTTGTTGGACAAGATGGCATTATTTTCGTTGCCAAAGCATTCAGCATTCATGATCACAAGATTATACAAAATTAAGATTATCTGATTTCGGTTCATATTAAACCAAAACAGTTATAAAATAGAGAAGGACACGATTTTGATCACGTTGGTTGGCGATATGGATTCGCCTGTCCTTTGAAATATAGAGCCGTCATTACTACTGCAGTTTCTCCATATGTGCTGAGGAGGTGTGCAGACACGGCTCGAAATTATATTGTGTCAGTGGAAGAAAGTATAGTGCCAAGGGAGTGACAGAGGGCATATATCATGGCTGTCCTTAAAAAAGGAGACAACACGGAATCAGAGAAAGAGAGTCATTCGTAATTTGTCTTTCAGACTATTATGGAAGAGTGAGCTGCGTGCAGAAAAGAAAACAAAGAGAAGGATGAGTGGACTGTGTGCTCCTGGTCTTCCAGAAAGCTTTTGACACTAGATCTAAAGGCAGGAATAAGGGAAAGACTTCATCGATAGACAAAATGTCACTTTAATGGAAGGGAACAGAGAACGCATGTCAGAGAAAGCAGCAACAAACTGGATAGGCGGTCACCAGTGACGTGGCACAGGGCTCAGTCCTGGGACCATTACTCTTCTTCATCCGAGCAAATTATTTGTCCTTTGGACTGAACTCGTACCTGAATTCTTGTGGATGATGCGAAGGACATGAGGGATGTAGAAATACTATGGGGGGTTTCTTCAACTTACAAGGGGACGAAGACAAACTCCGAAATTGGTCTGGTACATGGATGTTGAGGTTCAACCTTAGTAAATGTAAAGTAATAGGGATGGGACACTGTGAAATGTCTTTTTACGAATATTGTTTTCTTACAGGAAATAAGCTGCAGGAACGTGCGTGTGTCTGGTTGACATGGGGGTCGACGTTGCACCCAACCTGTCGCTGTACAGGAGAGAAACTGTCTGTTGGCAAATGATAGATGTTCAGCAAACTGTTCATAGGTTACTGTATATCAGAACTAGACTATGTATTTCAAATTTGGTTATTGCACTTAAGCAGGAACTAATATAAAAGGTCTAGAGCAGGGCTGCAAAGATGGTACCAGAATTGATAGGGTTGAGTTACAATGAGAGATTGTGCCCACCATGGAAGAGAGAAGAGAAAGGGGTAACTTGATCAGTGCCTTCAAGTTTCTAAACTGGTGTGAAGATGCTAATAATGAACAGTTCTTCATTGAGATCTAGGTAGAACAGCTAGAGACCATTAACGAAAGATACGAAGTATCAGTATCAGACAGTTGCTGCATGGAATAAGCTGTGATGATGTGAATATAAACAGCTTAAATTTTTGTTAAGAAGTATGGTAGCATGGATAGTTTGAGAGACGGGGCCCTCACGACCCCCGCCTGTGTAGAACTCCCTCACCAGTACATGCAGGTAACTACACTCGGTGTTAGCGGCCTCGATCCATCTGCTGGTGTGGAGAAGTGTAAACGTCAACCAATCAACCATTAAGCAGCTGGAATTATTCAGTCTCTTAAAAGTGATAAACCATTAAGTGAAGTACAGGAGATAAACTTAAATAAGTAGTAGTAGGATGCTCTGTCTTCAACCTCTTACAAATTATCTTAAAAAGAAAATAATAAGTCTTATTTACATTTACGTTTATAAATATTAAAGGGAAGGTCGTACAGTAAATGTCACTGAAGATGAAGGATGCAAATAGAAATCTCATAAACCACACCTCTGGTTTTGTCTGCATTTATTTTCCAATTTGTTTAACTCGTTTTGTGTTTCATCTTCATGTTGGATTTTGTGAATATTATGCATCTTTTGTTTTCTGTTCTCTGAAGATGGAAATAAGTACCAGTTGCCCACGTCGGGGTCGAAATTATAAGAAGAAATGATAAAGTCATTCATTTTTTTTCAAATGATACATCTGCCTTTACAAGGAAGACGTGTATATGTAGAATTCCAGAGCGTAAGCATGGAAGGGAAGGAGACAGACCTGGATTACGCCAACAGTCCTCCGGTCCCGTGTCTCGCCTGACATGCTGGTGACGACACAAACGCTTGTCTCCTCTGAGAATTAGTGAAACTTAGTCTTCGACGTAATTCCAGTCTTTACCGTTTTGTTGTATTACTTAATGTTGTTGTATATTTTGAGAACGCTTTTGAAATAATCATTTTTCAGGTGAGGATGCTTGTTTGGTCAGTGTTTCTGCTGCGATGAGCTTGTAAAAACAAAATGAGTATGGGTTAATGTCCGAATCGCACGGAGAGTTTATGGTTGAATTAACCTGAAATATTTTGTGCGTGCGTGCGTATGTGTGTGTGTGTGTGTGTGTGTGTGTGTGTGTGTAACCTCATGTTTATCTTGTGTTTTCGTGTCTTGTGATTTGTACATTTGTTAAATGGTTGTGCATGACACCACACTTGCCAAGTATGGAAGTATGGTAGACGGATATGTTACAGTTTAGTAGTATACAAATACAGAGACTTTGATGATTCTGGTAATGGTTATAGATGACACAAAAAGTTAGAGATATACTTTAAACAGGGAGTATCGTTATACAAGTACTGGCTACAGGCGACACGGTATTATAGTAGTATACGGTATACAGAGATCACGAATTGGAGACGTTTCTCAAGAACAGGTGTTTAACAAAGTATTTGTGTGAGACGTCTGTCGAGGTAAGTAGATGGATGTCTTCTACAGTTGATCTAAGGTTTGCTGGACCCTTCCCATGGTGTCTCTTACCCAAGAGAAGAGGCCCCTCATAGGAAAAGAGCACCGTCTTAGGATACGTGCAACACAAGGGAAATCAGACAGCAACGGTCCAGTGGGTCCTTTCGAGGCTGTTTGTGATAGAGGATATGAAATTCATACATCAATGTGGTAAAAGTATTAAGATACATATGTAGGTGAAGAAAAATCTATAAACTTCTCTTGCTGCTAAGAACGCGCGAATACTGTCATTCGTGGATTTGAAGAGAAATATCTATCATTCCACGCATGTTATGGACACACCGGGAGATTTCCAAAGACTTGCTACGATACTTTTAATTCAGGAATACTTATAATACAGGCAGGAAGTTTTGCTCTTCTCTTATCATGCTTTAAGTAAGGATGAACTGGGATTAAGAAGCTGTAAAGGGATATTCATAATCAGTTCACTGCTTTTTTGATATGACGATTGGGTAGAGGGGGAATAATTAGATGGTTGTAACTTTTGACTTTAACCCCCTTTGAACTGGACGTTACGAACCTTGGGTATGATAGAACAGGCCTTTGATCAGACTTGTTGTGCCCAAGGGTCGTAACGCCGTGTTGGAGAGTCGTGCCATCATGCTGTTTAAGTGTCGTACCATCTTGCTCTTCAGGAGTCGCTCTTCAAGAGTAGTGTCATACTGCTCTTCAGGAGTCGTACAATCCTGCTGTTCAGGAGTCTTACTATTGTGCCCTTCGAGTCGTACCATCCTGCTCAAAATGCTAAAGCTAAAGGGGGATTGTAAAGTCCTTCTGAGTCTTATACACACACATTTTAAGATCAGTAGGTATTTAGATTAACATATTTGATCTCAGTAATTAACATGTTGATCATATAACCCCAACTCTGATACGAAGGTCTGTGAATTCTTGTATCCAATGTGGGACGCGGGGAATACGATATGCTAAAACTGATGTCTAATGGTACTGCCATTTTATGTATACTGTCAAAGGCGCCATTTTATGTACACGGTCAAAGGCGCTGGTAGAGTATTCAAGGGCGGACCATAAGTTAAGGGAAGACTTACGTTGAGGACGAGCAATACTAATGGTAACATTAGTGGGTCAACTTGTGAGGATGAGTGAATTATGCTCTGATTATTTATTAATCAAAGATAAAATGTTTTAGATGTTGAGGAAACAAAAGTTACAGAATGAGATATGGGTTTGGGAAGGTTGATGGTTGACATGGTAGTGTGGCAGGGTAGATGGCTGACAAGGTGTGTGGGAGGGTGGGTGGTTGAGATGATGTGTGGGAGGGTAGATGGTTGATATGATAGTGTGGGAAGGGGGGCGGTTGGCATAATGGTGTTTGAGGGTGAAATGGGTAACATGGTGGTGTTGGAAGGTGGCATGATTGACATGATAGAGTGACAGTGGGTTTGACTGGCATCGAATTGTGGAATTTTGTTTGGAAGACAAGGGAAAACTGTCCCATTTTGAAGAGACACGTTCAAAGTAGAAGCTAAGTCTCATTTCACTCGTATTATCCTTTACTGAATAAGTGTGTTAAAATTGATATAGACATGTAGGATGCGTTTGCTTATTCATAAGGTAATGTTTGATTAGGTCTTGTTAGGATGTTTTCGTTGGATCAGTTGTCTTCGATATTTAACGTTGCATCATTGCTGGGGTTGTCTGAACGTTTCTGGTACTGCAACTCTGACCTCAGTACAGGTTACCCGGACACCGATGGTCCTCAATGCTTTGCCTTATCTTTGGGTTTCTAGATACTGGTGGCACTTTAGTCCCGGTCCTTAGTGTGGGTTGTCTCAGCATCTGTGTTACTCTGCAGGATATACATCCGCCGTGTACACACACACACACACACACACACACACACACACACACACACGAGTGTAATACTTCCTCCCCGTACAGTACAGACAGGTAAGTACACACATGTGCAGCGTACCGCGTGGAAGGCTGAGTAAGAGGCTGGATCACCAGCCATGAAAAAAGGAGAGATACCTTCGTTGGATAGAGGAAATGTTTTCGGAGAAGGGAACAATGGACGTGTATCAGTGGAGCCTTCTCCAGGTGGGTTGAGGATCTTTTCTGGGACCATTATTCCATACTTGCCGGAGGATATGGACTCCTACCTGAACGGTGTCCAGTGTCACTCCACACTTCCTGCATAAACTTTCCGACGGCGACTTACCAGTGTGATGAAATCTTTCACGGCCACCATAAGACACCTGGTATAGTGTATCACTCTAAGCAGCTGACATTAATCTCACATGACCCTCTGTGACTTTTGTTAAAATGTGTCCCACTTCTAGACTTCCATCAATCACCATCCATTCCTCCCAGAATGGACCCTCGTCATTACCTTCGACTGACCCTGCTTAGCCATTACCTCCCTTCGAATGGCATTGCCTAGATGCACATAAATAACCCTACGACAACCATCCGTGTCAGTCAGGCAGCTTGCTCGGTGGCTCCTGAGCTACATGGCACGTCTTCACACAAAGACGCCCGATATGTGACTGCTAGCTTATCACTCGTTCCAAATACTCTGGCTCCTTCTTCGGCAGGATTCCCGTGAGAAATCACCACCGCCAGTCTGAAGCATCTTGAACTGAAGGACCTATGGTTACACCTAATCCAACACAAAGCACAGACGGCAACCGCCCACTAACTTCGGACCACGGCGCTTCCTCTTGTCTTCTGCAGATGCTCCGCGAGACTCTGTATCCACGAGAGTCTCTCGCAGAACACCTGCTTCACCTCTAGCATTTTCACCAACGCCACGTGGTCCCTGTCTACAACATCTCACTATAACTCAACTCAGATCATGCTCTTGCCAAATCTGTCAACATTTACGGCTGTTCATCTTAGACTTCACAACCTCCTTGCTCACTCTGTTGTTGTTCGTTTTTCCGTAGTCGTCCCTCAGTCCTCACCATCACAAAAGAGGTCGAGCAAATAGAACGCCCCCTAGACCAGGTTGATGATGTCTTTAGTCAATAGCTCTTGAGATAAAACAAGTAAAGAACATAACAATAAATTAGCTAAAAAAGCTTGGAAGAAAAGATGTAAAGAAGTATATCTGTAAGAGTAGTGGGTGAATGGAATAAGAGAAAGGATGAAATGGTCAATGATTACACTATTTTAAAAGTTTTATGTTAAAATTGAAGAGATTTGGCCCTACAAGAGAAGAATTCTCTCTCCACACAGTACCAATGCAAGTAGGTAATTACACACACAATCAAAATACTGGAACCGTCAACGGTCATCATATACAAAATACGTAGCTTGACTGGTACACACGCTACACTCGTGCCCCACTCGACCCTACTCTAAAACAATTCGTTTTACCTCTAATCATATTTTCTTTTCCAAACAAGTACTAACCCGGAGAGGGAGAAAAAAAAATAGAGAACCTCGAGAATGTTGCAGAAAGTTGAGGAGCTGGCATGAAGTCGCGTCGGCCAAAGAGGAGGCCGAGCCTGGCTAATAACATAGTGTGGGCGGTGGTTATGGGGGCGGGCGGTGAAGAAAAGCTGGGTGGTGTATTCCCTTAATCACCGTCAGCCTGTTGCGCGTGAGGACCTGGGTGCCAAGCCTGCCCCGACGTAACCCCTTAGCGCAGCGGCGGTAAACGGTGATGCGGGGATGATAAATAAGGGAGAAAGTGTAGCGGAGTGCGGAGGAACGTGGCTCTCTCGTAAAGTAGGGAAGGATGAGATGGACATAAATCACGGGTGGAACCATCAGAAACACTCCGATCGGCGGTGATGGCGGGGTTGTGTGGCGGAGTGGTTTGCACCAGGTTGGTGCAACGACGTTAGAAACCTTGTTCATTGAAAGGGCTGACCAAGAAGTTGGTTGTAGCGCCTTCCATTCTATACTTGTATGTTTTGAGTATGAATGAATTTCTCTTAACAGATGTCCTCATATCATTTGCTAGCGCTAAGAGTTCCTAGTTGTGTATTTTGGTGTCTTTTTGATTAAGTAAGTTATATTGTTCAAAGATGTTATGGATCATTTCATTACTGTGGTATTTGTATCCGTATGTATTTGATTAACTGTATTTTGATTTTTTTTTCATTCTTCAATATTTTACTCATGGACCATAATGCATATTGGTCATATCTTTAAAGAATATATTTTTTTGGTCAGTGAGGTATCTATCTACTTGTCTGTGTGTGTATTAGTTGTGTGGCGGTGGTTCGGTTGCTTGTGGTGAGTGTTTGTGATAGTGGTGAGGCGTTGTGGTATAGTGGATGATAAGGGGTATGTATGGTTGTGGCGGGTGGGTTGCACTGCGTGTGTGTATGACATTTTAATTACATGCTTGTACTGCACGGGGAGGGAGTTTGTAGTGTGTGTGTGTGTGTGTGTGTGTGTGTGTGTGTGTGTGTGTGTGTGTGTAATTACATACTTGTGCTGCATGGTAAGGGAGTTTTACAACTTTATAAATTTGTATATGTTGTCTGTACTAGTAAAGTACTTCCTTTATTTTCTTTTACCGAGATTCTTGCTTAATTTCATTGTCCTCTGGTCGCTCAATCCCTTCATCCGTCTTCGTCAATGATCGCTTTTAAGATCGTAAGGTTGTGATCAGTTCACCCTTCACTCTTCATCCTTACAGGATGGGCAGATTTGAAGCTTCTAACTGTCTTTTTAAACCAGGTCTCTTATTTCCGATACTTTCATTTTTGTTCTCCCGTAGACCTTTTCTATTAACTCCTGCTGCTTCTCTAGGTGCTGTGACCAAACTTGAGAGATTTATTGTGGTTTTGTCCCTCAGTTAAATGCGATTCTGATATCTGCTAACAAACAGTTGTTCTCAATTATATTCTTAAGAGGGGCTCTGGCGACAGGTTGGGAACAATGCCGACTACCAAGACTTTGTCGCACACAGCTTGTCTCCTGACAGCTGTGTGTGTGATTACTTTTTGTGTTGCGTGGAGAGAGTGTTACTATCGTGGAGTGGCAACGTAGTGAGCGGTAGTGATGGAGATTGTGATGGGTGGCTGTGGTAGCGTGAATGGATGTACAGGTGTAGGGGAAATGTGCAGGGGAATTTGCTGAATGTGAATTGGCCGTGTGTTGAATACCTTGGTAAACTGTCTCCAGCTGCTCGCGGACAAAATGCCTCGGGAAGCTGCCAGAGATAACATGCTTAAGGCAGGTGGTCACAGATAACATATCTCAAGCAGCTGTTCACTGACACCATAGCTCAGACAACACATGAAGAGAGAAGACATATTTCTAAGTACAAATAGTTTCCCACGGTTCATTTACTTAACATAATCATTTTTAGTGAAGCCTTTCAAGTTTCTATAGGCCAAAAGTTTGATGTTATGTTAGACATGAAATTGATAAAATCCTGTGATATTCTCATGTAGTTTCTCGACCATAAGCAGACTAAAACGTTATATCTGACATTTATTTCTAAATGAGAGCTATAATTTTTTTTTTTTTGTTAGCTGAGACGGCACGGGCAGCTGAGGCCCTAATCAAGGCCATCCAATTAACGCTATATATATATATATATAT
>JAUUDW010636257.1:0-11090 GCA_032361385.1 Panulirus guttatus
GTCAGGTTTTTCGTTTGTTGCATGATTTTCATATACAGTACATATGCATTGTCATAGTTCTTTCAAACAAAATATCAAAATGTATCTTATTACAAGCATACCAGTGAAACTTTTTGGCAGAGGTTATTTTTCAGTTTTATGTACCTGGGAACTATATATTTTTCAGAATTGTTTTACACTCAAGCTGTTTTAGATTTTAGTAGCCCACAAGCAGGGAAAAATTGCAATCTGTAAGGCTTTTATTCATATGTGTGGGGAAGTAGTTCAAGAAAATATTAGGGCTAAGGTTCTGTCCAATTTTATTCAGTTTCCTTGTCTAATTCAACAGATGCATGGCAATGGCACTGGCTAAGAATTTACTGGTCTTATATTAACTCAGCATTAAATGACTTAGAGTTCACATAGTCTTGCAAAAGTCTGAATGCATTTACAATTATGCTTCATGATTTCAGGCCTGAAAAGTCTGAATTGAGTTTATATTGCCATTTGACCTGCTTTTGTACTCTAGAGTCTGAAAAACTATTTGTCCAAAGCATCTTTTTCAATTATAGTTTGTATTTTTAAGTTGAATTTGTATAATAGAGGTCTTCAGAAGTTGGTTAATAGTCTCTGTGTAAGTTAACACTGGCAAAGATGTTATTGAAAAATTGTCTCATTGGGCCTAAAAGAATCCTGAAAGAGGTTTATATTTTGCACTTTCAGTAAGGGCTGATTTCATGCTCCAGTTTAAGGGATCTTGAAAATATGTCGATTATATTTTAAATGATGCATTTTTATTTACTGGACTTACTGAACACACTGAGTTCCACATACAAGCTCTGCAAGTTTTTTAGGTTTTCATTTCCCAAGTAGTGTTCTGATTTTATGTATGCAGTGAAACTTTTCCTAATCGAAATTATTCATGCTTGGCCATTATGGTGTTGTGGATTTTTGTAAGGGTTATAGTGGTTTTCTCTCTTAAACAGTGCAGCCCCTTTCAGAAATGCTTTGGTTCTTGAAGTTATATTTCTTTTATACAAAAATAGATGCATTTGGAACTCTCTTAACCCCCCTTCCCCCCAAAAAAAATCTTTTGACATCTTTTTTATTAATTTTTCAGATTCTCTTGAGTTTTCTTACATAAGCTAAAAAAACAAAAAAGATTTTGAAATGGTCTTGTTTTCAGATATGTTTTAGTTGTGAGAGGCTTGAGGTTAGGAGAGTTTCAGTTAGGAGATTTTTACTCTATATGTTGTTTGGTGTAGTGTCAGTACATCTCATGAATGTGTTGTAATTGCCTTTGTGCATTTTCCCTTTTTCTGTTTTTTGAGTTCAAAAAGAGATTCAACATGTGCTTCCTTAGAACATGAGCTGACTTTGCTGTGTTAAGCCTGTTATTAGGTGTGTGGATCTCAAAATTATAGCCTCTTGTATTCTGTACAAGTCTATCAACTGAGAAATAGCCTGTTCAGTACACCTTCAGAAGTGCACATGATTATGTTCCCCTCTTGTATCTTACAACATTAACTTTACTTATTTTTCTGAAGCATGCGTAAAGTTGTCTGTATCTTGATGGGAGTTTTCACTGTGCTTTACAGGTACAGTGCATACATACAATGACTCACTGATTCATGTATGATCATAGTGATATTTCTCAGCCGTCACTCACTGTCCATTTACTCATCACTGTGAGTAGTCTTATTTAAGAGTTGCATAGCTCGGATTAGATATTTACATTTATCCCGGCAGCATCTGCCAGTATGTGTCAACAGTTTGATTCATGGAAATGTACAAGCAAAATTGATACTCATTGCAGCATTACCACTTTGCCAAAGGATATAGTTTAATAAGCTAATTTAAGTAAAGTATTGTGCAAATGATAGTGATGAGAGTATCAGTCACTGTCGGTCCAAACATAGATTCATGTGGAATGCTACTTACGATTAGTTATGAGTCTTATGACCAGAAGTGCACATGATTATGTTCCCCTCTTGTATCTTACAACATTAACTTTACTTATTTTTCTGAAGTATCTTTCTTCCTTGGTCAGGTTCTTGTATAGTAAGTCAATAAGGAAAGTTTTTGATTAAGACAGCGAGTACTTATGTTAAGCAGCTATTTCTCTCTTTTTTTTTTCTCATCTGAGCTATCCAAGTTCTTAATGAACATAATAGAATAGGCTTTTATTGATTTTGTTCACTTAGAAAAAAATATCTGATCTGTTTCTCATGAATCCATCTCATTAACCTGTGAGGCCAGGCTAACAGACTGAAACTTGCTGGCTCCAGTTGTCCACATTACCACTTCAAAGCAATTATGCTGTAATTTTGCAAACTTCTGAACTCAGACGAATAGCTGATAGTCTCTTGCCAATTTTTCATATCTTTCATGAGCAGTGCTGTAATGTTTGCAGCTATCAGCTACCCTGCTGACAAAGTTTCCTGAGAGAATTGCTGGACCTTATCCACCAATGAGCAATCATCCGTCATCGAACTGTACTAAGAATGGATCTTAACCAAATCTAACTTGACTTGAGAGCCTCTTTCTAAAACTTGTTCACATCTTAGCTGAGCTGCATCAACCCAGTAAATGTCTTGCAGAATGAAAGTTTTTGGTAATGCATTTCTAATGATGCTCTGAATCATATTCCAGTGGGGAGGAACAACTTCAATCGACAGTTTCTAGAATATCTTGAAATACTAAATCACGTGATGAAAGAAGGCAGGATTGTTAATAAGAAAGCTGTTGTAGAATAAGAGCAGTAGAATGTAACATGCACAGACTTTGATTTTACCCATTAAAAAGTACTGTAGGTGTTTTTGCAATGCTGATCAGTGAACTGCATGCCCCTTTTGACATGGCACAGGAAATAAGCCACCCCTCCCCCTTTTTTTTCTAATGATTCTAAAATCCATGTCATCTGAGTGCTTTTTTCTCTAAACAAGAAGGGATCTAAAGTATAATATAGTGTGTAGCATGTGCATATAATGTTTCTTGATGTTCTTTTGTTTTAACAGATGAGTCATGGAAAGTCATGGTATTTAAACTAAAAAAATCTCTTGAAGAGTGCTGTTGTGGCTGTCAACATGTGTGCCAACTATAATTTCACATTTCAAGAACTTTATAAGGCAGAGGTAGAATAAGGCCCTGGACATGTCTTTTACATGACATCATATAGAGAACAGCATCATCTGGAAACTGTCTGTGTATTGAATGTTGACAAGAATTTCTGCACCATAAACACCCAGATAAGGTAAGAGGCAAGTTTACTCAACTCTTGGTCCAAGGTTAGGTTAGGTATGGTTTGAGTAGGCTGGAACCTAACAAAACCGTACCTTACGTAACCAAGGTTAGGTTATGCAAGCCTCAGTTCTTGAATTTGTAAACCTCCACCCCATAATTTTCCTCAGCTCTGAAATCCTGCCTAATTTTGTCTGATCATTTCATATGATGGAATGTTTTGTAAGTATATGTAACAGCTGCTCTCTCCCACTGGAATATGGCATAAAACATCAATAGAAATGCATTTTATAGAACATTATGAAAGTTTTTATTTTCTTGGTTACAATGTGCAACAAGATTCTGGTTAGCAGAAAAACTTGCCCTCCAATGAACCCAACTTGAAATTGACAAGCAGAACAACTGTGTAGACTAGAAAGAGTAACATTTTCAGAGAAAAGAACCAGTTTTGTCTTTTCATTGAAAGATTTTTTTTTATATATTTTTTTGACTCTATCTAGTAGAAGCATCTGTCTGAATTTTCTAATAATCAATTTGACTGAATAATGTACTGGTGTACTCAAATTATAGCCTATTAAGAACAAGTTATATCTGTTTTTTCCTTGTGTTTGAACAAAGAAAAATACAGAACTGCACATCAGCTTTATTATTTAATTTTCTGTCTGTAACTAGAAGAGAAGAATCGTAACCTAGATCTATTTTCCTCAGAGTATGATCTTGCTTTTGATAGGATGGAGAGTCTTTAATGTAGCACCTTGATTTAAATAATCATTGGCTAAACCAAATCATAACATGGCATTTACAGTGTTCACAAAAAAGCCTTGTCCGCCCCTATATATTTTCAGAGGCGTTACACGGTTGTTCGTTGTGGGTGCAAGCACATGATGCTTTCAGGGTGAAATCTTCATTCATCTGGTCACTGAGACTATTGTTTCTTCTGGTGTGAACTCCAGCAACCTGCCTCAATGTGCCTCAGGCTGTCTAGGGGAACAATATTCTTTCTTTACTCCTCCAGGCTTCCACTTCATTTTAGGAATTTTGTTCTGGGCACTGTGTTTCTTCAAATTGTGCTTCAGGTTAGTTGGCTCTTATCTTTCAAAGGAGAAAGCTTGAATTCTTGCCTGAAAACAAGAAATGTGGGTACACACTGAGATCTCTAGGTACACAGGGTGCTCAGAACACAATCAGACTGTTGCCTCCTGCCACAATTACCAGTGCCTTACTCCATTCTGGAGATCAAGACCCAATGGACCCAATATAATGACTAAAATACTTAAGGAACCGTGCCAGTTCCATGCCCATATGGCTGCAGACAGTAATCAAGGCCAAAGGAGAGAAGACAAAGTAGTAAAATGTAAGTTGGACATTGCCTTTGAAAATGTATGGGAAGATAGATAAGGTTTTTTGTGGACATAGTACATTGATTCAGTCTGAGATAATGGGATTTTGTTTTTGAGATGTATTGTTTAGAATGTGTTCAAGTTTCATAGCTTGAAGAAAGCTTATGTTCATTATTCAAAATTGCCTTTTTAGGCATTCTATGGACAGCTTTTTGTAAAAAGTAGCAAATTGTAGTGTTTTTCTTCTAGAGAAACTGGAATAAAGCTATTTTTTTCACCTTGGACCTGATTGGGCAGAAGCTGTATAACCTCTGTGATAAGGCTGTTTAACAAGAAGTACGATAGTAGTTATTAGTGTAAACATTAATAGGCAAACCATCTAGAATTATTGGATATAATGTGTTACATATATGGAAACATGTAGAATAGCATCAAACCTTCCTCTAATGTATTGTGGATAAGATTTAGAACCTTACCTCTATGTGACTAAGGTACCAACAGCTTGTGTAGCGGTACACCATGTTTCTTTGTGAGGTCTTTTTGCCCAGTTGATGTCAGTTGATGCAGTTTACTGTGATCCACTTCTTTAAAGCTTGTATTAAAAGACTTTTCAGATTCTTGTTCTGGAATGATAGGACTTTCCTTTGCAGTTTTGTTCACTCTAAGCTGCTTGTTAGGCTTGTCCTCATGTTGTTGAGCTGACATCAGCACACCATCCATGAATCTGTCATTTTCTTTGTAAAGCCATTAGTTTGTTGGAAGAGGGAAGTTTGTCAAAGACTAAGAGTTTCAGTCCCACCAATAGACTTAATGTATGTGCGAACCACAGGCTGAATTCTTGACCTCTTTGACTCGTCCCATGTCCATGTTTTGACTGCATAAGTTACGATATGATGATCAGATATTTCAGTTGGCTCTCTTTTGTATACATGTATGCATGCTTGATTTTCTAGTGCACAGATCTCCCTGATTATCCTTATGGACTAGCAGTCAGCTTTAGCGAAGCATCAGAGAACTCGCTTAGCAGAAGAATAGCACTACTCAGTTTGTTGTTCTCAATATCTGCTTTGATTTCATGTACTTTGTTGATGTAAGGTTTATCACATCCTTGTGGCAAGCCTAGTCACACACAATTCATGCAAAGTGATTCACTTGGAAGTTAGATGGTCATCAACATATTGCTAGATGTTTCAGTTTGAAAGAAAAGAATAAGATACTCACATGATCATTGGTACACCACTTGTCTGTATGAAGAAAACACTCATACATGTATGGGAAATATGGAGGAAGTGAGGGACTGGCTGCTAAGAAAGTGAATAACTGTAAAATGTCTTTTGATCAGTAGAGGTAAGGAGAACTGGAGGAAGTGAGGGACTGGCTACTGAGAAAGTGAATAGCTGTAGAATGTATTTTGATTATTAGATGTAAGGATTACTGATTTGGAGGCAGATGTGGCTGTTGTATAGGGTAAAAATTTCAGCAGAAGTGAAGTATTGATGAGCACTGGGAAAAACACTTATTTTTTCCAGTATTAAGTATGCATTGATTTCAAGAGAGTAAAACTAAATGGATGGGACAGGATAGGAGGGAGAAGTCAGATTATAATGATGTCAGGGGTAGGTAGTAGGAAATGCAGTGGGTAAGGGAGGGTGTGATGTTGTATATGAAAGATAGATGGAAAGTATGTGTGGAAGAGTATACAGTAATTAGCTGTCAGTAGTTTGAACTGTATTGCAGATAGGAACCATTAAGTTTTATTGGGAGCTATATATCAGCATATTAACAAAAGGAGCAAATAAAGAACAGCATTTTTAGTCACATGGTTGTACAGTGTAGATCATTAAGAGAGTGTGTTGGGTGTACACAAGTGCAAAGGTTGGGAGGGATGTTGATGAAAATATAGAGAAATCCCTCAAACCTAGGTTTCTTCAACCTGGAAAGATGTATTCTTAGTAGTTATGGATTCCTTCTCATATAGGCCTCCGTGAGCATGACAAAGCTGATGCTCTAGCCAAACTTGCACTTAGTAAAGGTGATGTTGAAAACAACATTGGGCTGTCAGTTAGAAGCCTCAAAACTGCAATTAGTATTGTTTACTCTATTTCATTTATATTAAATGGATCAAATAAATTCAGACATGTTCATACTGTGGGAATTGATTTTGCAAAACTGGGAACCCCAGACCCCATCCCCTAAAGCTGTTTCCAGGAACATTGTTTGTTATCATTATTCTAAGTTATGGCATTACCAGACTCCATCTGCTTGGGGTTATGCCGTGAGTGAAAAGTCACCTTCAGCGAGATTGTATCATCAGTTAGCCAGAGTGATTACAGTCTCGTCAAAGAACTTCTCACTTGAGAATGGTCATCCTTACCTTGCTACTAATGATAATACAGCCTTGAGGCTGTAGAAGCCCGTGCAGAAGGGGACCTAGGCTTATCTAATGATATAAAAAGTAATTTTCCAACTGAGACCGTATCCAGAAAGTGGAGAATATTTTTGTGGCATTAACCATGTGGTGCTGCAGCCCACCCTTCTCATATCCATGTGATTTGTTTACATGCCTGAGTAGCTTGTCAGAACAAGTTCATTGCCCTGTGTAGAGGCAGTGTTGTCTTACAGTGATTCTGAGGTGTGTATTACAGTTATTTGTGTACTGTGTCATTTTGACAGTTAAAGCATCCATAGCTTTTAAAAGATAAGGAGAGTGCAGTGGAAAGTAGAGGAAAAGTAAGGTACAGACCATCAGTACAAAGGTAAAAGCTACAAAGAAAGATAATGGTTGGACCTTTTGCCATGTAATGATATTATTCAGGATGGTAAGAATACACCTTATAAAGACTTAAAGATACAGTAAATGTACATTTAGTAATGAATTGTATACAAGAAAGTGAAAATGCCCCAATCTGTTTTCTGCAAAGAAGTAGGATCTGCTGCCTGTTGAATATTACTCCCTTTGGTAAGTACAAACTTCTTATTGTATTCTTTATTTTTTTTTTTTTTCAATATAATTTTTTTCTACATGTGTTTTAGGAATGACATTTATCAACTTGTTTCTCTTGATTTGGCTAAAACATGGTTACTAAGTAATTGCTAATATATATTCCATTTAATTTCCTAGTATAGTTTTCTTTCCAGTCATTTGAAGTGTGTGGGATAATGCTTTAGAATTTTGAGCTGGGAAGGTGTTAGATTGAGAAATGTAAAAGGAGAGAAAATAGTGGACATGAACAAAGATTTTTCTTTTAACTGCATTTAACCATAAACAAATAATATACACATCATTGTACTGATAGTAGATATAATGAACTTAATAGATTATATAATTGTGGATAATGCAATGAAGAATTAGGTGATGGATAGCAAAATGGACAGAGTTTCGCTTGAAGAAAGTTAGAGCATTATATGATTTGCAGTATTGCGCTTCTTTTTGAATTATTGAATATAGGAGAGTGGAAGTTTTAATGAAAATTTGAGTATTACAGTTATATTGGAGAAGAAAGAGGGAGGTCAGTATGAAGGAAACTGTTTTGTGTAGCAAGGGTGTGTAAAGGACTATATATGGGCATCAAAACATATCAAATCTTGTTAGGAAAGAAGCAGTTAGAGAATTTAAAGGCAACATAAAGTGATTTAAACAAGTAAAAAAAAAAGTAAATGTATATAAGGAATGGTAAACAGAGGGTAGATAATATAGGGCAAACATCTATTAATGCTTGTAACAAAGATAAAGGAATTCATAGAGAATTATTTAAAGATTGAGAAGGGATGGGAAGACTAAAGAAGAAAGTAAAGAGTAGGTTATGGTGCTTTTGCCTTAGAAATGTCTGTAGGTGATCAAAAGAATGCCATGAAAAGTTGTTGGAAGGTAAGGAAAAGAGAAAGCTGTTTGTTACATCTGGAAGAGATTGAATTTGGTTTGTGGGGAAAATGAATGAAGTAAAGTAAAGAGGAAGTGGGATTAGAAATAGTGAGAAAGGGGAAATATAGTAATGTACCTAAATGAGTATGCCAGTCAAGCAGATAAGTACTAAAAGAGAGGGGTTAAGTTATTTTATGTGTTCACATGCAATATATTTAAAGGTCTGAAAAAAGGACAAGGTGCTAAAACTATGAATGGGAACAGTTAGTCTCTACCAAAAAATTCTGATGATTATTGTGTAAAATAAGGCTTTCTTGCATTAGGTTTGATTGATGGAACAATACTATTACTCAATTATGATCAGGAAATTTTATGTCTGGTGGCATGGTACAGCCTCAGAAGTCAGCTGATGTGATTTGCCAGCTCAGTTACCCCCATGGAATTGAGGGTGGAGGAGTACAACATTTGCTCACTGTCCTTGTGTTCAGTGATATTTTTGCTGTTTCTGTTCTAGGGTATGTTTTTCCTGTTTTTTGTTTTCTGTACACCACACACCATCTATTGGCAGTATTGCGTAACTTTCTTCTCCCACCTTGGCAGTTGTTTACAAGCATACAAATTTCCAACACCATGACAAGCATATGCCACAAATAGCTAAAAGGGGAGGAAATGTTATACAAATTAAATGATTTAGTGGCCATTTCTGATTCAGAAAGTTACACGAGTTAAGACCAGGTTCTTCAGCACAGTTGGGGATATTGAGGAGACCAAGGTAGAAGAATCTGACAGGAGACCTTTAAGTGGAAAAGAAAAATGAAGATTTTACTTTTAAGGGAAGAGTGGAATGTATGAGATGAAACTAAGAATTTCTTCTTTGAAATACCTTTCACTGGTTCTTGTGGTTATAGACCTGCAGATGGTAAGAATGTAAAGTTGTCATCATAATAGCTGCCAGAACGAACTGATGTGTAAAGCAGAAGGTTATAGGTAAATGTGCTAATTACACAATGCTTAGTGTATTATTATTTAATAAAATTATTGAGAATATTTTAATGTATTATTTATTCACTATAAGTGTTGTGGTACTTGAATGCATCATTGACTCAAAAAAAAAAAGATAAAGAAAGGACAGAACAGCCAGATAGATAAAGAAAAGATTGTGTGTAAATTGTTTACAGAATGTGGATGTTTAGTGAACTCTCATGTAATTGGAAGATATCCTTTATTCTTGCCATTCTCAAACCAGAGAAAGATTGTACCTGAGCTA
This sequence comes from Panulirus guttatus, assembly GCA_032361385.1. Lineage (NCBI taxonomy): Eukaryota > Metazoa > Arthropoda > Malacostraca > Decapoda > Palinuridae > Panulirus > Panulirus guttatus. Next base: position 9,689 of record JAUUDW010636257.1, read on the forward strand.
CAAACTATAGATCTATTGCATTGATTAATTACCTTTTCAAACTAATGGAAAAATTACAAGTTGGTTGGGAACTTTGAAAGAAATAAATGTATCCTCCATACTGATATGGTTTTAGAAAGTTTCCAGCTGCAGCAGACCCCCTGAAACTAATGTCAAGAGACCTTCAGTAAGGATTTTTTTTTTTCATTATCATACAATAGCAGTGTTCTTTAAGAAAAAGCCTATATACTTCATGGAGATATGGTATCATAATGCAGTTCCACATAATGAGTCTTTGAGGCAGTCTAGTAAAGTTTATTCCACATTTTTGAAAGACAGCAAAGTAAATATGAGGGTTGGTAGTGAGTGCTTAAGGGAATTCCCACAGGCAGAAGGTGTGCCACAGGATAGTGTGTTGTGTTACGTACTTTGTTGCTGCCGTTAGCAGTGTTATAGACAATTCCTGGAGTTGCTGTGAGACACTTGTAAGTTGATATTGCTATTGACAAGATTGCCAATTTGGCACATAACTTTGTTTTAAATTTCTCTGAACAAAAACTGTAGTTCAACATTTTACAGGATCAGCAAGATCAGTAGTTCCATGTACATTTTTGGAAGTTATTCTCATTCCATATGAAGGGAAGGGAAAAATTTTAAGAATGATTTTTTTATGTAAGATTGACATGGGCCGCTCATAATGAAAATCTTACAAGTAAAATGACAAATTTTTAAACATTTTGCAGGTTATTTTCAAGATTTTGTAGATTGAAATTGGACTACAGTTGCCAGATGGGTTCTTTGGTCACTGATAACATGAGTGTAGGTGACATTATCCATGATTTTGGTATTGGGATATGCACAGCAGCTTTCAGATCCCCTAATTTGGTCTGAATGCAGATTCTGGCAACCTTCCTATGTATTTAAGACTTGAAAAACTTGGTTTGAAATATATCTGTAGGCTTAAGCATACATCATCTAACCCTACACATAATATGTGTTTGTTGCTGAGAAGACGGGTATTTGATCAACACTCAGAGTTCTCAACTGTTTAATGTAAGAATAAAGAATGTCATTATTGAGAGTTGTTTGTACTAGGACTCAAATCATGGAGTAGGTTTTGCTAAGTTCCCATACTTAAAGGTTCCTGATATCCAACTTTACAAAGAATGGATGAAAACAACCAAAGCAACATTGCTTCTGAAATAACAAAAAAAAAACTGCAGTATGTTACATTTCATTCTTACAGAACAGAGATATTTAATGTTGGCTCAAAATATGATAAAGGTGTAGACTTTTCCGTAGTTATTAAAGGAGAATCTCATGTAGTAACACTACCGAAAGAATCGTCCATATTTAATGAAAACCTGTATGGTATTCAGGCTGCATTTTTTTTTTTTTTTTTTTTTTTTTTTTTTTTTATTTT